>APFE030406929.1:72090-87066 GCA_000404065.3 Pinus taeda | reverse complement strand
TAAAAATCAAATAATCAGAATGAAGAACTACTTCAAGTATTTGAAGAACAAGAAAATGAGGTTCTCAAATTGTTGCAACAAATGGAAGAAGGAAGAAAATTTGAAGAAATCATGAAGAAGCAGTATCTTGAAAAGGAAGAGCAATATCAGGTTGAGGTAAATATCCTAAAAGATAAATTAGAAGAAAATGATAAACTTTTACGATTTCAAGATAGTACTAATATTTTGGATAATATTCTTAGTATTCAAAGGTCTCCTACCATCAAATCTGGTCTTGGTTTTCATGAAAATATTAAAGGTGAATCTAGCTCACAAACTGAAGCAAGGAATTCTAATGCAAAATCTGAAATGCTCGACAAGGAGATAAGAGGTCAACCTCATCAACAACCAAGGAAAGAAAGTCTTCAAATAAAATCATTTACTCCTAAATATGGAAGTGTTAATCGATTCTTTCCTTAGATGAATAATTTTGAATGTTTTATATGTCATAATCTTGGACATGTTGTAGCCAGATCTAGAAGTAGAATGGTTCAAGATAACAACCATCTCACAGAAAGATCACCAGCTTCCACCTACTTTAATGGATAATGTTTTTCTTACAATATGTTTGGTCACAAAGCCATAGATTGTTATAGAAGGAATATGAAACATATAAGATGTTATGATTGTAATAAATTTGGGCATATAACAAAATAATGCAGGGACAAGTCTATGGAGAGTCGTAGACAATATGGTAAAAAATCAAATAAGCAGATTTATATCAGAAAATCTGAAAAAGATGAATCCATCAAGAATCAAGAAAAGGAAGGTCATATAAGGTGTGATCTTGCTCTTTGCTTATTTGAAGACAAAGATGATAGTGGATGTGCTCATCACATGATTGGAGACAAGAGAAAAATAGAATCTCTGATGAAGAACCATCATGGTAATGATATTCTTGTAACTGATGCTTTAGCAAAAGTTATAGGACCAAGTACAGTCATAACAGATTCAAAAGGAACTGAAAGTATAAAATTTCAATGTTCCAATTCTCATACACTGATAGTATGAATACAAGTAGCGTATATACGCAAGTTCAAATTTGCATAGTTGCGTATAGGTTGGATTGATGAAGAAGCAGTGGGAAAGACTCAGAAAATTGACCTCATATGGTTCAAAAAATTATCTTGATGATTGATGACTATAGTCTGTGGATGTTATTTAGAAGTTATTTTAACCCTCATAAATTGTTGATGACTTGATGTATAACTAGTTGATGATGATGCCTTGATTCTTACTGATATATGCAATGATCAGATCTGACAGTGAACAATTGGCCCAAATTTAGGGGGAGAATATGTTATGCTTTAATAATGCATCGTTGTCATTATGTTTATAAGTCCTTGGTACATAATGATTCTTATCAATGGTGAGGATTCTTGTGTTGATTGAAGTGTCTAAATGATACATCATGCTATGATGCGGCCATGGGTTGCCTATGATGAAATCCCAGGTGCTACTTATATTGCTTGAGCCACATAGTTGCTACTCAGATTAGATTTATGGATGGTTCGGATGATTATTTTGATGATGTGTAAAGTACATATGCTATGTTTCTTACATGGTGATCTTCATAAGTTCAAGGAGAAGAATAGAACTTGAGTACATAACTTCATTATTTTTTATAGTTTCAATCATTTCTTTTATGTTGTTGTCATCATTCCTTCAAAGACACATAAATTTCATATGGTGCAGTTATGGATTCCTATAGTTCTTGGCTCTCACATGGCTGAGGATTGTTTCTTTTGATGGTATCTAGAAAGTTTGAAAAATGACCGTAACTCATGATTTTCTTTTTCACTTTCATGAAAAGATAGATACATATTGCTATCTCTATGATGGATACACATTATGTTGGTTACATGGATGATTACTTAAGTTGCATATTGGTAAATATTGTTGTTTGGCTAAGAGAATGGTGTTATTGTAGGTTTCATGAAGACATAGCTATTTGAAGACATGGATATTTGGAGACATGGCTTACTTAGTCGCATAATTATGATGACATCTTACTTTCTGATGATGGGTGTGGTTCTCACATATGATTATCATGATTTATGCTTATCAGATGTGGGATGTTGAAAAATCACTAGTGAAGGTACATGGTTGATATATTGAGGGTTGTTATGGAAAGATCATGCAGTTCTTGGTGCAATGATGATGGTATCGTCGTGGATGATGACTATGGTGTTTTAACATACATATGATATGATGTGAATGGTTACTTAGTTGATTCATGGAAGGCTATGTTAAGGCTCTTTCTGCTAAGGGAACATAGAAAGTTGATCTTGATGAGATCAAGAGGATGATTTGATATCTATATGTGGCATACTTTGTCACAGGTTGATGATATTAAAGGTACATTGGCTTATCTTCAAAACTGATATTGGACATATACAATTTGCTAGTTTGGATGCTGCTGACAGATGCTTATGGTGTAGATCATATATGGTGTATGATAGTTGTTGGTGACTATCATGGTCTTGTTTATATCTTTGGTCTTTGTTATAAATTTCATGTATATTATTTGATGTAAAGGTCGTGTAAAGAACCATGATGTAATAATTGTTATATTCAATCATGTATGGACTTTTGAGATCATGTCACATATGTAATCCCAATTGGTTGAGTGGTTGATTCATTTGATGTATCCCCACTTGATTGGGTGATTGATGTATGTATTAGTCATTGGTGATAGGAAGGTCATATTCACATAGTTGAGTTATAGAGTCATGTTATTCTTTCAAAAATATTTCTGCAAACTCTGCATATGAGCAGGGGGAGCATGGACGATATAGTGCATCTCAGCACATACTAAGGGACATTTTCATCAAATATTTCAGCATGTGCCTAGGGGGAGCATGATCAATGTTCATATTCAGCTGTTCAGATATGGAAGTCTTCATTTAACATTGGTCATTCAGCCCTTTTCCCTTGATGTCAAAGGGGGAGAGTAGTTGGTGTTTGGAGAGTAGCTTGATGTTTAGAACAACTTGGTGCTTGTCTTCATGTTATTTATAGGTTGTGGTGACCAAACACCAAAGTAGTTGCCATCAAGTTCAAAGGGGGAGATTGTTGGAATAATGATGCATGTGTTGTACTTGATGTCAACCCACTTGTAATAAAACAAGTATATGATAACTAGATGAATCTACAGGATAGATCAAAGGTGACAAAATGATGGAATAGAAGAATGGTCAAAGGTTTGATACAAGGAGATTATTAGTGTGTGTTGTCCTTGACAAGAGTTGTTCTTTGATAAATGAACTAATTGATAAAAGTATAAACAGGATGTGATAGAATGCATGGAAGTTGTGTTTACAGATGTGACAAAATGTAGGGCAATTCAAAGGAATCAGTTCAGAAGTAATGTACAATGACAAATAACATTATAACAGGTCTATTCAGAGGTAACAGAGTAATGGCACAAAAGAACAGGATGATGGAACAAATGACTATAGATCAAAATCAAGCAATTCAGGAAAAAGAATGTTTTCAAATATGTTAAGTTTTATACAGGGGTTCACCTAGTCCAAGTAGAGTATACAAGCAGGTCCACTGTACAAAAAGAGTGTATACATATGCACACACTTTCACAAGAGGAAAAGCATGTATGGGATGGAAAATTAAGGTAAATTAAACTTAAATAATACCAAGGGTCCTGTTGTGCCATACAACAACCCCCCATTTCATATCATTACTATTCCAAAATTAGAATGTGAAATGGGTCCCTTTTAATTTTTGTTTCAAATTGGTATCAATTTAGAGTTCTATTTCAAAAAAAAAGGCTCGAATAAAAGGAAACATTATTAAAAGACCTTTCTAAATAAAACCAATCAAAATCCCAATATAAAATGATTTACCTTTATCATTGCGATAAAGTGATCGCAAGATCGCATATCGCAATGAAAAAGAAAGCACAACTTAAGGGACATCTTGGTTTTCGCAGATGCGAAAATCGCTATCAGATATCGCCAAAAGCATAAAGTAACATAAGCAATAACCCTTGCTCCAATGCGATGCGATATCGGCAATCGGCAATCGGCAATTGGCAATCACACTTAAATGCAAAAATCCTCCCCCTCGCCCGATGCGATGCGATATTGCTATCGGCGATCGGCGACTCACCATGCCCTCATTCTAGACGACCCTCCTAGCTATTCCTGATGTAATGCGATATCGCTATCGGCGATCGCGGATTCCAAACGAAACCAATGTAATAACTTAGTATTTCCCCGATGCCCGATTGCGAAAAGGGAAAAAGCGCAGTTTTCAAAGAAAAAGTCATAAATGGCAGTTTAATATGATTTATTCGTAATTAAGGCAATATCCTTTGGAAAGCAGCTCATCCGCGTTCAAACCGCCAAATCGCCCAAGGCATGCTTCAAATAAATCATTCGTCCATTAACCAAAGTGACTAGTATTAATGAGATCGACAGGCCATAACGACCATTTAATGAAAACAGCAGGCTTGCGATCTATCTACGGATTTGATCCTAAGGCCACCTCAAGTCAATTAATCACTATGAATGCATCCAGATATATATACTTCATGTTGTTCAATTCATATTATTGTTGTCTATGTTACGCCTATCTTTCGCTCTGTGCAGGATTCTTCCACAGAGACAGAATTAAGTGGGATGGGAAAGAAATTCAAGAAAACTATAGTGCCCACTGCTCCGCAACCCGCAGGGCAAGCTGTCATTGATCCAAGCGGAAAGAACAAAGGGCTTATATCAGATACAACATGCTTAGGACTTACCAGGACCACTTGGCAAGGGACTTACAATTTGATTGAAGCAGAAGAGCCAAAGGTGACCGGAATAGAAATTTCATGTGATAATACTAGCAAATCTGATGCCAAATTAAAAGACTTGGCCGACTCCTTTCTACACAGAATAGCGGCCCGGGAGCAAATTCTTCCTTACACGGATGTGGTAAGGTGGGCAATCCAAGAGCTCCCAATTATCAACAGATTGTTTAGCACTGCGGACAGGAGGATTTTCGGTTCTTTTCGAGCCGAAGATCTAAGGCTAATGTATCACTTACCAGCAGAAGAAAAGAAATATAATGATGCATTTCTGGAGAAATTTCGAGCAGAGAACGAGACCGAGTCTGAACCAATTTGAGGCTGGAGACAGAATCCAGCAAAACACAAGCATGAAACCTCGGGTAAGTACTCAGTTGACTCCCTGTGTTCTCCTTACTGTTATGCTGGAATTATGATGTGTAGGCTATGGGGATTGCATGACTCTGCCAATTTTACAATAGAAATGGTTCCCCTAATGGAGGCAGCATGTAGTGGAGAAATTATGGACTGGGCGGTTATATTATCCGACAAGTTAACCAAAGCCATACTCAATTTTAGGTCTAACTATCGTGTCACAGAGAGGGTTATTCCGCCATTTTATTACAGTGCCTATGTGTTGGATGTGTTGTGTTTTAATTCTGAGTTTCCTGGGTTGGGATGGAGGTGGACGTCGCAAGACCCCACACCCATTCACATATATTATCAAAAACTATGAAAGACTAGTTATAAGCACCACCTGTACCAAATCTGCAACGGTTTTATGTTTCCAATTCATTATTCCATTTTTAATAAGCCTGCCCCGAAGATTTCTGAGCAAGCAGGGGTAGATTTGACTGCAGTAGCAAGTTGGTTTGGGGAGAAGAAATTCACCTATATCAGAGCTTTTGGCAGTCAAGCCAGGCCGCATGTGCTACCACTTTACATCCCCGACAAGCTACTTGCCAGGGAAGTGGCTTATCAAATCAATGCTAAAGGGGTTACTCAGACCCTGAAAAGAGCTAAAAAACATGTTTGGCCCTCTTTTCCATTACGAATTGGAATTTATACCCTGCATGACATCAAGCATGCAGAGAAGGAAGCTGGGAAAATGAATTTGCTCACTCTGGCTACTCTGCCAAGAAGGCAGTATGATCCAAGAAAGATCACTTACAATGCGCTCGACTAGGCCAAATTGGCCAAGGTCGAGCACAAAGAAGACAAATTCGAGGATTTGTTCGCATCGGCCGAATCGTTGTATCAAGTCAAGTCGCTTGCCAGAAATGTGTATAATGATGAAGGGCTAGTCGAATTTAACAGAATTAGAGAACAGAGGTTGCAAAATCTGCCTCTAGACCTGTTAGCAACTGTTCCAACAACAACCAGGTCAAGCGAGTCTGAGCAGCGAGATAATACGCCACCTCCTACTACATCAAAGCAGCAGGAGGAAGTGCATAGCCAGAGGCAGGAGGTGACCCAAGAAGAGAGCAGCTCTAAGAATAATAATGATATATTAGTTAATCCGAATTTGCTCCAGCAATGGAAGCAATTCAGTACAATTATCGGTAACCTAGAGTGCTCGAAAGATGATGAGGTTTCTAAAGAAGGTGACACACAGGAAGCGACATCGAAACCGATTTCGAGCGAAACCAGCGGCCTACCCAAAACAAAGGAAACAGAGATAATTCCTAAAGATCCAACGGGAGAAATCGTTTTGCAAATTGAAGAGATTCCCCCTTTGGATGTATTTTATAGCCCTAAGCATAAAGCTGTTTTAAAGCGACAGAGGAAAAGGAGAAGAGCTGATCAACCTTCCCCATTCCCTGAATTGACAGTAATGGGTAATGTTGTGTGGAAAGAGGAATTCGACCCCTCCGATGAATTAACCAAGCTATCGCAATTCGCTGGAGCATATTCAGCGGAAACCATTGATAAAGCATCGGAGGTAAGTAGTTTATTGAAGACCAAGGACCAAGACATCTCCTCGCTACAGGCGAGACTATCAGAAGTTCAGCAGAAGGCAGAGTAGGTGGAGCAAGAATTGCTAGTACAGCAACAGAACAATAATCAGCTGACCAAGCAATTACAAGAGCAAAAGAAGAGGATTGATGGCGCAATCCAAAGGCAAAAGGAGCTATCGGCGGCACTAGAGCAGTTAAGAATATCAACTGAGGGAACAATGAAAGCAAAAGATGAGAAAATCACTCAATTGACCACTCAAATTGAGCAAATGAAAAAGATCCCTCAGGTAAACGAATTCAAAGCAGAAGCGCTCCAGTTAAATAAGGCATTGATTAATCAGGTTAAGCTACTATGTCAACAGATTACACAAGCAGAACCATTGTGCGAGTTGGTAGCATCCATAAGCGAAAAGGTAGAAAAAGCAAGGACCGATTTGGATCAGGCCGAAGAAACACTGACAAACTTTATAGAATGGCAGGATTCTGATATAGGCTGGGCAACTAATCTACCGAGAATTCTGGAATCGCACAAAGAGATATTATTCACAGAATGGAAATCGCAACTAATGAAGGCAGAAAGAGCAATTTCCAGATGCAAAACAATCAGTGGAAATTTGGTTGAAATAGTAAATAATACACTTTATTTATCTAATATGATTTCCCAATGCACTCCAGGTCAGTTAACAGCGGCAAATATGTTGGACCACTCATGCTATCCGAAGCTGGAGAAAAACGCAAGATTGATCGCTGGAATCAATAGTTTGACATGGGATGCTTATTGGTTCTTCTTAATCAAGCCATATAGCCAAAGATCCGCCTTGAAATGCCTAACAGATGCTGTCGGGTATATTATACCCGACATTCAGGATGCCACCTTCGCCGCCCAATTCAGTTTGTGCCTCAACAAACCGCCAGAAGTGGAACCAATGCTTGCGACAAGCCAGCTTAGGTTTAAGGGCGAACAACCTAAGGCATGACTCACTTCGCCGACTGCCAGATCGCTCCTGAGAGATAGACCGCATTTACTGATATCAATTTAGTAGGATTTTGTTTCATAGATTTTTTTAGCTTAGTAGTATTTATAAATCCTTTCGTGCATTTAGAAAGGGTCGTAAATTTTTGTATATGACTTAAACCCTGAAGTTGCACTATTGTACTTCAGGGATATTCTTTTATGAAACTCGACCAATTATTCTGAATTTAATGAGGAAGGTTTTTATGCAAATGTGCACTACTGTCATTGTTTGAAAGCATTTCTATGTTGAAGAAGGAATCTTGAATAGCGATTGATATTTCAGATTGATCTACAGCTCACATGGTACTATTATCTGCGTCTGTACTCATTTCTTTTATATGAATTGTTGTTTGGATCACTCTTGCTATTGTCTCTTATATATATATGTGCTTTTCACATCATTCTTTATGCATTCCACTATTGGTTGTTTATCGCATGCTTCTCTTTCAACCATGTATATGTATCGATGATATAAATAGTGAATGCAGTAATTTGTATTTATCGCTTCATTGTGACTATTCATATGAAGTAATCTTTGAATGATTGAATGTCTCTTATTTATTTTACAGAGTCATCTATATTCCTGTTAGATAGATAAAGATTATTTAACGCTGCATTCTGAATGAATAAGTTGTGCCCGGGATTAGTACTAGTTTCCCTATTTCTGTCAATAGGATAAGCTAGTCGCCTATCACTCAAGTAAATTATTCATCACCCATCCATCCCTTTTATCTTACTATCGAGAAACTGGTCCCGTTATCTCCAGTCGGAGCCACCATCCCAAACGGAAAAGGAGCTGTACCAAGGTCTGGACCGGATGTTTATCCCCCAATGTTGTGGCAGCGACTTTCGAGGCCTCAACATTTCTGGCACTAGAAGGAGGGCCATCTGCTATGAATGGCGAGTAAGCCAACACCTACAAACCATTCAAAGAGTAACTCACCCTCCGCCTCTCCTCGAACATCTCGTTCGCATTCTGAATCTCCAGTATCCAGACGAGACGAAGAGGAATCAACCACTACTGCTCAATTACACCATACTTCAGAACACTTAAGTCCGGAGTCCCCTGAAGTTCAATCCATCATCCAGAAACTTCAAGGCTTCTCAATATCCCCTCCTAGATCTGAAGTATCACAAGGCAGTCAAACTTCGCAATTTCGCTTACCCCCTCATCTTACCAGACTCCAAAGCGAAAAGCTAGGTATTGAACCACCTGAATTTCCTTTACCCGAAAGGAAAAGGATCAAAAAGACCGCTGAAGGTTCTAGTAGCGAAACCCTTTCCCCATCATCTTCCATTTCATCATCACCTATGCGAAGTCATACACCCACTTCACAACTCCATATAGTTGTTCACCAAGGGACTTCATCTCAAGCATCGCAATCTTTTCAGTCTGTACTTCCACCTCCCCCTCAGGCACCTGGAACGCCACAAGTGATTGCTGGTAATCCGAAAATTGCCCAAAGACCATGGAGAAGTCCTGTTGCGGTCACCATGCCTTCACCTTTACATCCTTTACCCAATTACCCCGAAAAATGGTTACCCAAATTCAATCCAGATGCTGGAACTTCTGCAGAAGAACATATTAACAATTTTATGCTGTCAGTCAATCTAAAGGGAGTCACTGAAGAAGATGTGGTAGTAAGATTATTTCCCTATTCACTACAAGGATCTGCAGGGTCTTGGTATTTTTCCTTGCCCTCTGGATCCATCACAAGTTGGAACATCTTCCAGGAACAGTTTCTTACCAAATACGGTGATGACAGATCCTTAGCTACACTTGTCCATGATCTTTCAAATTTAAGGATCGAGTCGAGAGAACCCATCAAGGAGTTCAACTCCAGATTTAACAAACTCTTGAACAAAATCCCCACTGATGATAAGCCAAGAAAAAAAGTTAGAAGCGAGTGGTATATCACTGCTTTGCCTTCAAACATTGCCATATTTGTTGATAGGGCCAAACAGCCCACATTGGCCGAAGACATGAAGGAAGCACTCGCTATGGAAAAAAGTGTAATCGCCTTAGAAAAGAAAATTGCCTTGGAAGAAAGAAAATATAAAAAAATATCCTTTAAAGATGACTCTAAGGAAAAGAATACTAAGGATCCATATGACATGGAGGGCCTTCAAAAATTCCTTAAAACTATGTCGAACGAAATGGTTGAGATCAAGAAACAAGTATCAGAATCCTCAACAAAGAAACCATATAGGAATTTCAGGAAACCCGAGTCCAAACCCCCAAACGTTATATCATATGCAGACTCGGATCCTGAGGAAGAAGAAGAGGAAGAAACAATTACACCATCTGAAGAAGAAGAAGAGGAAGTAGTTGAATGTCACGGAATGTGGGACTTTATACTCCCTAATTTCGATACTGATGCCGAACAAGAAGCCTTTCCTGTCACTACAAGGAGTAAAGGTACTCTCGATCCTATTCAAGCTAATCCAAAGAAAAGGAGTGATGGAACCAATAATATAAAGGAAAAGGTACCCATTAGGAAGCCAGCCGCGACAGTATCAAACAATCAGCCATCATCCTCTACTACACCTTCGTCATCCAAGACATTGGTAGTTTCTGATTCGATGGATTATAATATTGTCGATGACATGAAGAAAACTAAGGAAAACATCACCATGTTTGAACTTAGTAAATTAAAACATCAGCAAAAATTACTACTCAAAGAATTTAATGTTGTTCCTTCTTCACTTCTTCCCACCACTAAAGCTGTAAGCGACTCAGGACAACCCCCTGTTGGTAGAGTTGAGGCAACTAACACTATTCTGATTGGAGACAGATCAAACTCCCATACCACTCCTTTCCTCTTGACTTATGAAATTTATAATCGAAATCTACACAACTGTTTAATTGATTCTGGGGCATCTTCTAATATAATGCCTGCTTCAGTTTGCTCTAAACTGAATATAGAACTCCAGAAGTCTTCTATTCACATTGTGCAGTTAGATAGAACTAAAGTTCAAGTTCTAGGGGAAATAAACTCTGTAACAATCAGGTTATCGGCAGATCCGAGAATTTTCCAAAGGATTGATATTCTAGTCGCTGATATACCTGAATTCTATGGGTTAATTTTAAGCAGGGATTGGTTAGAAAAACTCCATGGGTATATTTCTACCGATTGGTCACATATGTGGCTCCCCTATAAGGGCAAGCCCAATCAAATAAAGATTGATCGAGAGAAACATATGACCCACACTGTTACAGAATTTGAATATGAAAATCAGCCAGTCGCGTTCAACAATAATATCCTAGGAAATTATTCTTCAGAGTCATTTTTCGGCAATTATATTGCCCCCAGCAATCCCCTTTCTCAGTCAATAATTTTGCATCACAGATCGAAAACTTTTCACAGACCGACAGGTCTAAATGCGTTAATGTTATTGAGAATGATGTAACAAAAACTGTAGATAATTCATTATTTTGGTCTTTATATTTTGATGGATCTAAGTTCAGTGAAGGATCAGGAGCAGGATGCATTTTGGCAGCCCGCAAGGAGAAAAAACAATGTTGTCCTATAGATTAGAATTTGAATGCACCAATAACACAGCCGAGTACGAAGCGCTAGTCCAAGGACTATACAAAGCGATCAGCCTCGAAATTCAATACTTAAAGGTCTTTGGCGACTCTGAAATTATCGTTAAACAGGTAAGGAATACAATTCATTGTCTTTCGAACCATCTTAAGCATTATCAATCACTGGTACAAGAACTCACCTCCCATTTTTTAGCATTCAATATATCTTCCATTCCTAGGGCACAGAACTCCGCAGCTGATTTGCTGGCCAATGTCGCTTCCAAGTTGCTCCCTTCCGAAGACTATAGTCCAGATAGGTTTTCAGTAGAATTATTTTTTAGGCCATCCATTCCTGATAATGTAACCAATTGGAGAGTGTTTAACCATGATGATGACATTTTACAATTTCTGACCTCTGAAAAATCCTATGACAATCAAATCATTGAGGAAGATGAGCACAATACTCAAATACAAGGTAAACATGAGGAGAACTCAATCCCTAAGCATGTAGTGAAGCTTGAAGATCTTTACGATATTAAAGACAGGTTCAAACCTGTATCTAACGCAAAGCTTCAGAGCTCTACCTTAAGGTTTGAATTAATAAACCTTGGCACCTAACAAAATCCTCAAAACATTAATTTAGGATTAGGACTTTCCATAGAAGAAAAGGAAGCATTTATTAGTCTGTTACGAAAGAATAAACATGTTTTCGCTTGGAGATATGATGATATAAAAACATATGACACATCTATTATTCAACACACTATCCCAATGCTTCCCGAACAGAAACCAGTTCAACAGAAATTGAGAAAAATTCATCCAAATCTAGAGGGACAAATAAAATCGGAACTCAACAAACTTTTGAAAGCTAAGATTATTTTTCCCGTACGACACTCAAATTGGGTCTCCAATATGGTACCAGTCAGAAAGAAGAATGGCGACATAAGGATTTGTATTGATTTCAGGAATTTAAATAAGGCAAGTCTAAAAGATAATTTCCCATTACCCACTATGGAGCAGATACTCCAATCGGTGGCAGGCTCAGAGTTAATGTCCTTCTTGGACGGGTTTTCAGGGTATAACCAAATTCTGGTTCACCCCGATGACCGACTCAAAACCACATTCAGAACAAAGTGGGGAACATATGCATATCAGAAAATGCCTTTCGGACTCATTAATGCAGGAGCCACTTTCCAAAGGGCAATGGATATCGCTTTCAAAGGGTTAATTAATAGAACAGTAGTCGTCTATTTAGATGACATTACTGTATTTTCAAAAGAGAGATCCAATCACTTGCATGATTTGAATCAGATCTTCCAACGCTGTAAGAAATACGGTATTTCTCTAAACCCTAAGAAATATTTCTTCGCTCTTGATCAAGGTAAGCTCCTAGGCTTTATTATATCTAAAGATGGCATCTATATTGATCCTGACAGGATTAAGGAAATTTCTGAAATCCCTTTTCCTCATAATAAGAAATCCATGCAGTTATTTTTAGGTCAAATCAATTTTGTAAAAGGATTCATTCCAGATTTTTCTCAAATTATTTTACCACTTCAAACTATGATTAAGAAAAATTCAGTCTTCAAATGGGGAGTGCCAGAAAAGGAAGCATTTGAACTAATCAAGCAGTCAATAATCAATGCCCCAACTCTAAATACCCCAAATTTTTCTAATCATTTTACATTGTATACCATTGCATCCGATTCCTCTTATGCTGTAGTACTTACACAGATCAATGATCACAATTTGGAAGCACCGATTTCATTCTATAGCTCAAATCTTCAAGGTGCAGAATTAAACTATTCTAAAGTAGAAAAACAAGCCTTTGTTGTATATAAAGCGGTTAAACATTACAAACCCTTCCTGTTGAAAGCCCATACAAAGGTTATAGTTCCTTTCTCCTCAGTTAGACAACTGTTAATCCAGAGAGAACTGGGAGAAAAAAGGGCAAATTGGGAAACAACACTTCAAGAATATGACCTAAGAAATCAAGCCAGGCAAAGATTGTAGGGGCCAAGGTTTTTGCAGGTTATTGGCTGGCCGTTCCAAATTCCGATCAAGCGATACAGATCAACCTCAAACCATCAACCAGATAAGTACCATTGACTCTGAATCACAGTATGCCAATTTAATATTTTACTTGAAAAATGGATATGCACCTCCCAACTTGTCCTACAAAAATAAAAGGGCCATAAGATTGAAAGCAAAAAAATTTAACATTATTGATCATGTTCTGTTTAGTCAAAATTATGATTCCGTTTTACTAAGATACTTTGAAAAACAGGAAGCACAAAGGGTCTTGCAGGAATTACACGACGGACCAGCGGGAGGCCACTTCGGAGCTAATACAACAGCTCACAAAGTCATCCATGCTGGATATTACTGGCCCACTCTGTTTAGAGACGCTCATGAATATGTGAGGAAATGCCCAAGTTGTCAAACTTCAAGTGGAAGACTAAAGAAATCATCCTTTCCTCTGCAATCGGTCAACATTGAACAGCCATTTGAGCAATGGGGATTGGACATTATTGGAGAAATTACTCCTAATTCTTCCAAACAGCACAAGTATATCCTTAATGCTACCGATTACTTTACCAAGTGGGTTGAAGCAATTCCGCTAAAGACAACAAACTCTGAAGCCATCATTGAATTGATAGATCAATTCATCATTACCAGGTTTGGTGTCCCGAATGCTCTTGTTTTTGATAATGCATCTTACTTTTCGGGCAATGCTATGTTTGATTTCGCAATCAAAAGAGGTTTCAAGCTCAAATATTCTGCTAACTATTATCCTCACGGTAATGGTTTGGCAGAATCTACAAACAAAAACCTTATTAAAATTATCAAACGAACTATCGAACAGAATCACAAGACCTGGTACAAATCTTTAATATTTGCACTATGGGTTGACAGGATAACACAAAAGGCTTCTATAGGTTCTTCCCCATTTAAACTCGTTTATGGAAAAGAAGCTGTACTGCCAACAAATCTTATTCTTCCCTCTCTAGCTCTAGTTCAATTTATTGAAGGAAATCCTTCTTCTTCTTTACAACTTAGACATGACCAAATCCTGAAATTAGAAGAAGAAAGAGAAAAAGCCAAGATTATTCATGTGAAACATCAGTAGATCATCAAGTCATCATTTGATTCGATCTCATCTCGTTCTAAGGAATTCCAAGTTGGTGATTTAGTCCTGAAATGGGACAAAACCCATGAAGATAAAGGGAAACACACCAAATTTCAGAAAATGTGGCTTGGACCGTTTTAGATCTGTGAAAAGATAGGCCATTCGACCTTCATGCTACAAGATTTGTCAGGGTTGAAAGATTCTCTCCCTGTTAATGGCCTAGTCTTAAAGAAATTTTTCAACTGAGGAGGTAACCCCTTCTCCTTTTAAATAGCATTTTTATAGTTTGTAGCAAAATTAGAAAATAAAGCTGTAAGCCAGTTTCTATTTGACCTTTTCTGTATTTAAAGAGTTTCTCAGAAACAAGCAATGCGATATTTACTTTTAAATAAATAGAAGTATTAAGCAAAAGGAATAATTTCTAGGAAATTAGTTATAATTGCATTATGAAATTACAATACAATCCAAGTGAACTCCTCTTGAAGTTTATAAATCTTGTAAATCTTTTTAGATTTT
>APFE030406929.1:2015-72080 GCA_000404065.3 Pinus taeda | reverse complement strand
ATATGCCTGTTCATACAAGAATACTTCTCTTCATATCCCTCCATGTGGAGTCTCTAGCCTCTATATAGGCCTCATACATACAATACCATGCATCATTACCATGGTTTCCTCATACCATCAACTAATACCATGGGCGCCTTACATTATTATTAACTACTTGTGGTCCCTTACATGACATGGGTTAACCACCTTATTTATTACTATGGCCCATCCCATTATTACATTATTACTTTGGGTACCTCCCTCGGTACCCCATATTACCCCCCTAGGTATATAACAATTCTTGATATTTTCTATGATTTGCTGCCAGTTTGCTAACCTTGTGGGGTTTATGTCTAGTTGGTTCCCCAAGTACTTTGTAGGGAGTTCACCCTGTCTGAATCCTGGCATCCTGATTAAATGAGTTTTGATTATGTCTGGAGTGTTGAAGATGAAGGTGCATGATTTTTCTTTGTTTATTTCCATACCTGAGGCTTCCATAAATAAGTCCAAGATCCTTTTAATACCCCTTACCTCCTTTATTGATACTTCGCAGAAGAGCATAATGTCGTCCACAAACTGTTGATGGGTGATGGGTAAATTATTTCCCCATAACCTCAAACCTTTAATTTTCCTTTCTCTTAGATGTTTTTTAAAGTACCTTCCCAGACCCTCCGCAGCCAATATAAATAAGAAGGGGGATAAAGGATCCCCTTGTCTAATTCCTCTAGTGGCCATGAAGGTTGAAGATGGCGTCCCATTTACCATGATAGAGAAAATAGGTGTAGTTATCATATTGTAAACCCAATCTATCCATCTCCTGCTGAATCCGAAGGCTGCAACAATTGTCTTGAGGTATTTCCAGTTTAAGCGATCGTAAGCTTTTGACAGATCTAACTTTATCATCATGCCTCTCTGATTTTTCTATTTTAGAGAATGAATCATTTCCTCGGTTACTACAAGTTCATCAAGGATTTGCCTTCCCTCTACAAACGCGGTTTGCTCCGGTGATATTATGATGGGAAGGATGGGTTTTAACCTTTTAGCTATCAGAGTGGCAATTATTTTATAAATTACATTGCACAGGGCGATTGGTCGGAAACCTTGGGCAGTTTCCGAATTAGCATTTTTAGGAATCATAGTAAGGAAAGTAGAATTGAGACCTGGCCATACCTTTTGTTTTATGCGTGATTCCTCTACTACCTCCAAGATCTCTTGGCCAAGAAAATGCCATCCTGCTTGATAAAACTCCACTGTGTATCCATCCGGTCTTGGCGCTTTGTTTTTCTTCATACTCTTCACAGTTTCCTCCACTTCCTCTAGAGTAGCTGCCCTCATTAGTGCCTTATTTTGTTCCTCTGTTATTAATCTAGGAATCTCTTTACCAATGAGGTCTGTAGCCGCTTCCCTGTCTACTTGTGGTTCTGTTAATATGTCCTTATGATATCCCACCAGGGTCTGCTTGATTCCTTCGTGATCTATTATCCTTTCTCCTTCTTCGTTTTGGATGGAAAAAATCTTGTTCCTTTGCCTATGCTGATTCATGGCTTGGTGAAATAATTTAGTGTTTCTTTCCCCTTCGCGTAACCAATTTACCCTGGATTTTTGTCGCCAAAGGATTTCCTCCGCTCTTCAAGTTGGCTCAATTTAATTCCTTCTTCTTTACTTCGTTCCTCGTTTCTTCCTTCTGTGATAATTTGTTGTTGTATCTCTTCCATTTCTTTCTCTAGCTTTTGTTTTTCCATCATTATATTTTTGAACTCTTCCTTGTTCCATTTTTTAATTTTCCCTTTGAGTTCTTTGAGCTTTAATTGAAAAGTATGCATCTTACCTTTTCCTTTTTGAGTGCTCTGATTCCACCATTCCTCTATCTTAGATAAGAACTGGGTATTCCTAAGCCAGAAAGCCTCGAACCTGAAGGGTCTTTTGTGGGAGTTTTTCTTAATGTCAATTTCCAACCTGATCGGCTAGTGATCAGAGCCCATCACTGGCATGATCTTAGCTTCAACAAAAACATTCCGATTCATTATTTGTTCTGCTATAAGGAATCGGTCTAGTCTGGAAGCTATTTGATTTCTTCCGCCCCTTCGGTTGTTCCAGGTGTGGATGCCATTAATTGTTGGAATGTCTATCAATCTTTGTTCTGTAATCATCTCATTGAAATCCTCCATGTTTTGTTCTGGTCTTCTTATGCCTCCCCTCTTTTCTTCTATTGTTCTTATCATGTTAAAGTCGCCCCCTACTATCTAGGGAGTTTCAGGAAAGATCCTTCTTATGGACTGCAGATTCTTGAGGAAGTTTCTTCGGTCCCTTGGTATGTGCGGTCCATAGACCCCTGAGATGAGGATCCACTCCTCTGATCCTATCATTCTGAATAAGCCTGTGAGGATCTTGGGGAAGCTTATCCAACTTTCAAACATTACCTCTTCAGTGTTCCAGAGGATAGCCAAATCCCCTGCTGTGCCATTCGCATCCTGACCCATCACCTCACATTGAATTTTTTGCTTTTTAACTATCCCTTCTAGTTGTTGGCTGCTGATTTTCGTCTCTTGAATTATCATTATGCTTGGCTTATCTTTCTTTATCCTTTCCTTTAGATACCTCTGCTTTCCTTTGCTATTGAGACCCCTAATGTTCCAACTTGTGACTATCATCTTATAACTTTTTGGATGGTTGTTGAAATACCTCTAAAAGAGGTATAACCCTGCCTGAGTTGACCAATATCTCTCCCACCGCTTGTATGGTTTCGTTCATTGTCCGTCTCCCTCGTTCCCTGCCTCCTTTGCCAGTATTTTCCATCCCCAGACTTTGGGTTCCCTGAGTTCCTGTTTGATCTGTCTGATTTCCTGAAGTAATTTCCTTCTTCTCCTTATATTTCTGGAATGTTTATTTATACAATTGCTTTTGAGTTTCCAGGATGAACCTTTCATCAAGATTCTTCCAATCCTGTAGAAAACTTTTCATGATTCTTTCCTCCTCATTCCCGTTGTCCTTTTGTGTTTCTACCTCCCCCTGGGTTTGTTCGGTTGTCACCTCCATACTCTCCTCCGTTCCTTCTCTGACCTTACTGTTTTGATTTAGGTCCTTAGTAATTTCCATGGGTTCTTCCATGGTTTCTTCCTTTCCAGGCTCCTCTTCCTCCTCCTGTAAGACCTGAAATTTATTTTTGCATTCTACTGATACTGGTTTTACAAATTGTTGCGCCCTTGATGTTTCCTTTCCTGGCCTCTTTTTTCTTTGGACTTCCTGGAAGCCCGCTTCTCCTTCATTCCTCCCTTCTGACCCCCTTTGCTCCTCTTCCTGCTTCCTTGTTGTTTCCTCTTCTTTATTCAGTGGGCATTGTTTGAAGAGGTGTCCATATTCATGGCACCTTTTGCATCTATAGGGTATATGTTCGTAGTCCATTGGTTGTTGCCATATTTCATCGTGATACTCAAGCTCTATGTATTCCGAAAATGGTTCCGCTATATTCATATAGACACATATTCTTGCATAGGATGTATACGTCCCTCTTTTTGTTGACTCTGCAACTTTGACAAAAGTCCCAACCGTATTGGCTATACCTTCCAGGATATCAGGGTCCCAGAACTCCATTGGCAATCCAAATAGTCTTACCCAGATGGGTGCTGCTAGCATTTTTTCGTGGTTTGGGTTTTATATGTCTTTCCAGTGCCTCATGAATAGTCCAACATTATTCATAAAATATGGTCCTCCTTCAAAGGTTCTTTCCTTATCCTCCAGATTTGCAAATATCACTGTAAAAAAACCCTTTGCCCCTAGCTTTAGGTCTATATGCCCTTTCGGCTTCCATCGCTGTTGTATCCACTTAGCTAGGTCTCTTTCTGTCGGCCAAAACCCTACAAACTTACATATCAAGGCGTGGTCTCTCATATAACTTCTGTAGTCTTCAAGTTTATTGTTGGGGATTACATACCTGGGTTTTTTCTAGGCTCTGGGAAGGCATCTACCTCTGAGCTTGGTTTGCCACCGATTTCCCAATACTGGTGTGTCATTGCCTGTCTCCTAGAGGTTTCTCTGCATCCCGAGTCCACTTGATTCCCCTGCCGCTATATTTTTGTAGGAGGGGATCTCTCCCCTCCCCATCACCCCTTCCATGGTATTCTTCAGTCCTGTCTTGTAATTTTATTCCACCTCTTTTGTTTCCGGCTCCGCCGTTTTTTTCTCAACCAGAGTATTCTCACTTCAACTCTTGTCGCTGTTTCTGATTTACTTCTCGCCCTGTCTTTGCTAACCCTAGGTTTTCCAAGCCCAAAATGAAATAAATTTTAATATATGTATGGGATCTAGTAAGTGGGCAAACTTAAGATGTCCCCGACATGGAATGTCATAAAATAAATGTTGCACATTTATTTGTTATTGATGACAACAAGATGTCATTGATGTCAAAGGGATGTATGGGACAACATTAGTAGGACCATCCTTGATGATCAAAGAAACAACAAGACTCTTCGTTAAGTGATATGCTAGCTTGACCTTTCGCAAGATCTCATTACATAAAAGTGTGGGTGCTTGAAGTTATTCAAGTTTTCGATAAAGTTATGATGCTCAAAAGAAGCTACAAATAAAATGGTTGCGTAGAGCTCATCGATACCTTTCCAATGATATATCTTGCTAAAAAAAACTTCTCTCAGATGAGAAGTTATGGCCAGTTGAATTCAACATTGGATTGGGTCAAATTGTAAGGGAAAAATATAGAGCCAAACTTAAATTATTAAAGGATTAAACAATGGGCAAGTTTCAAATAGATCCACCATAGATAGAATAGATCAAAAAACGCAATCGCACAATGATGTGCATTTTCTAACATTGTTAAAGAGCATGCATGTTCCAAATAGATCAATGGTATCTTCCATAAATCAACAACTAGATATAAGAAAAGTAGCAAGATGTTTAACATGTATGTTAGGACCAACTAGATGTCAACATGTGGCATCATTCTATTGTGTGTTGATGTGGAGCCTGCTAACATTAGCATGTTGACATGGCATCACTACGGGCTACCATGTGGCCATGAAAATGGAGGAAGGCATAGGGTAGACCCATATGACATGTAATCCTGGAGGCGATACCCGAAAGGAAATAAAAGGTGCACACAGAGAACCTTTGGGATGACGAAGCTTTGGGACATGATGACAACACAATTGGGCAGTGCAAGAGTGTTAATAACATAGCACAATGGTGAACCCACCAGACATATGATCTCAAAAGGAATTAAGGCCAGGATAAAGTTAAAGGGCGAGGTCAAGGTTTTGTTGCAGAGTTGTGACCGAGGGCACAGGAATTTGCAATGTAAAATAAGCCCTTGGGGCTACAATACAAAGGAGTTGGCATAAGCTATTTTGAAATGTTTTTTTAAATAAAAAGCACTAAATGCCATGAGTAAAGGCCTTCGAGCTTATGGATGAGTCGACAACTTTGAAGGTTTTTGGACTTATAGCAGAGGCTTATAGCCTAAAACATGAAACAGGTTGGTAACTTAATTTTTGCATTATTCGCCATATTTCGCATGGATGAGCTGACAACTTTAAAATTGGCACTTATGCAAAATAAACCGATAGCGCTAAATATTACATAAAACATACATGAATGAGTTGGAATCTTAGAATGGTGGAACAAGAAGTTAAGAGGTAAATTTGGTAGTTAAGCTAAAGTTTGAGTTCAACCAGTTTTAGAAGAACCTTTGCTAAAACCTGTGACTTACCAACATGAAGGAAAACTACATGTTAACTCATTTTTTCTTAGAGAGACAACAAAGAAGTAATTGAAGACTTGAAGAGCACATTCAAAATACTCAATTAAAGTATGAGAAAGGTGAAAATAAATATTTATGTATGAGGAAGAGATGAAGATAACAAAAGCTTCAATTCCAAAAATATAAGTCCAATTTCATTTTTAAACAAATCAAGTTTGCAAAGTAAAATGGGTTGCAATAATGCAACCGTGTTGGTTGTGAGAAGGAGTGAGAGGTTGTTGGTGTAACCTAATGCATAATGTGAGTATGCATCAAGGTTGAATCAAAGATCAGATTTGATATATGAAGAGGTGAAATTGGTGATATTGTTTGGATGGTGTTTTGATGAAAAGACTTTTATGGTGATATTGGAAAATTGCAAAAGATTTATGTTGTTGGTATAGTTGGTTATTTGTTCAGTAATCAAATATTGTTAAAGGTGTTTGTTTGGTGGTGGTTAAGGTAAGAAATTATTTGTTTATGAAAGAAAGCAACCTATTTATTTGAGTTTGAAAATGGATGAAAGATGGATCAACAAAGCTGACAAGTGGTAGCTTTCATTTTAGGGGCAAGAGTCCCCTTTAGCATTCGTTGATAAATGAGTAAGGGAAAGAGTCCCTTTCAGCAGTGGTTGATAAATGAGTAGGGGAAAGAGACCCTTTTAGCAGTGGTTAATAAACAAGCAGGGGCAAGAGTTTCTTTCAGTGAAAATTGATAAACAAGCAGGGGAAAGAGTCCCTTTTAGTGAAAATTGATAAATGAGCAGGGGCATGAGTCCCTTTTAGTGAAAAATGATAAACATGCTGGGGTAAGAGTCTCTTTCAGTGAAAATTGATAAGCGAGTATGGATAGAAGTTCCTTTGAGTAGTAGATGATCAACCTACAAGTAGAAGCTTGCGGGGTAGTGATGCAATATCAAGTTGAAGTTTGTATTTTCCAAAGAAACGAAAGGAATATTGATGTCTTATATTTATGTTGCACATGTGTATGCCAATGGTTATAATGTTATGTTTTACATTATTGAGTTGTGATGTTGATTCATGAGTGATTGAAAGTGTAATTTGTCAAGAGTTGTATAATTTGGTCACACTACTGATTCCTCACTCTCCCCGCCCCACACCTCACCCCGCCACCCCCCCCCCCCCTTTCAGTAGTGTCCTGGTTTCCATTGCTTATAACAATTGGTATTAAAGCAACCAGGTTCCTTCGAGATCAGCTTAATAGTTGGAAGGAAGAACATGGATCATGGAGAACTAGGACTAGATTACCTTTGTTGGAGCTCCATTATTGAATGGGTCAAGTTATACAACTTATAAAGTAAGAATGAGAATCTAGTTTCAAGCTCTTGATTTGGATGTATGGCTATCTATAGAGAATGGAGTAATAAATGACGAGGTTGATGAACAAGCCAAGGAGGAAATCTTAAGAGGTTTGTCCAAGTTAGATATTGAGAAAGTAATATATTGGGAGACTACAAAAAATATACGGAATGAGTTGGATTCCATTTATGATATAGGAAAACAAGTTGCATGTGATGTCAAGAGGCTTTCCCTAGAGGATGGAGCAGTCAAAGATCTGAAGAGTATTGAAGATCATGAATAAGAGGATAATTTCCTTGTATTAAAAGGTCAATTTGTTGATCAACACTAAGAGGATTCAAGTAAGTTATTGTTTTTTTGTTATTGTAACATAATAGGCCATTTATCTTCAAATTACTCAATTGCAAGTACTAGTGAAAGTGAGAGTTGCTTATCTACTAGTAGTGCAAAGGGGATTACCTTGAAAGCAATAACAGATCTAGACATTGTTCAATTAATCAATGGGTGCACATATGGTAGAGAGGTAGATAGAATATCTCATGTATCAACAATATCATTCCTAGAGTTAGAAACAAAACAAAATATTGTGCAGGCTATAAGTGAAATAGATACTTGTTATGAATCTAGTAGCTCCTCTATTGAGTTGGAAGATCTTGAAGAAAAGATTAATTTAAAGAGGTATCTCATATCAGATTTTTAGGAAAACAAGAATATATGAGCCATCAATCTAGAGCTGGAAGTGGATAATAGAACATTAAAAGAGCAATTGTTGAATCTTAAAAAGCATGCAAATAATTATGAAGTTTTGGATGAGATTCGAACGAACCAAAGTCCCCCGCAGGTTGAAATAATATTAGAAGTTGAAAATGACTCAACAACAACATCAAAGGGACCCATCAGCGTTGTTAACAAAATACCTAACAACACTACAATGGTATAGAAGAGAACACAACACCGAGGATACAAACAAACTTCTAGAATTAAAGGGAAAGGTATGCAACCCCT
This sequence comes from Pinus taeda, assembly GCA_000404065.3. NCBI lineage: Eukaryota > Viridiplantae > Streptophyta > Pinopsida > Pinales > Pinaceae > Pinus > Pinus taeda. The sequence goes on along the minus strand of APFE030406929.1, from coordinate 64,025 downwards.
TATATGCTTTTATTGCGGTAGTGCATGGCACTTTGCTTCTAAGTGTCCGGGGAGGAAAAATAAGTTGTAGTAGTAGAAGTGGAATGCCTTGTTTCAAAACAACCATGAGTTTCTAAGGGAAATTCGAACTTCCCTACATAGAGAGCCTTTTCCCCTCAAAGGAAAAATTTTCATTGGCCCAATAACACAAGGAGAGTGAGTATCGGTTCAAGAAATTGGATGAACATAATATATGGTAAGAATATTTTGTTTTCCCCCTTTATAAATAATGTTGAATGCTACAAGTGTAAAATTTTTTTATACTACGCAGTTGCATGAAAATTTGGAAAGAATTCACCTCCTTTCCAGAATAGGTCAAATAGAGGAATGGATCATGTTGAAATCCATCCAGGACAACTGCGCAAGAGTTATTACAACAATCATAAGAGAGGCAGGTTGAATGATGCATGGAGGCAACAAAGCCCAGTGTTTGGCTTTGAAGATCATCAACAAAAGATTGGTAGATCAAACCCTGAAATCCTTATGGTTGATATCTCTTATATAACTTGCAATAGGCAAATAATTAAATTATATAAAAGAAGCAACAACAACACACAAAGTTCTCTAATGCAATACAAGCAAAAATCAGGCACAAATAGTGAGAAAGAAAGAGCAACATGTAATTTGCAAATTGGATTTAATTGATGCTAACAAGAGGAATGACTAGTGATTTGTGTGCTCAAACTATGGTAGGAAGTCACTCAGTTAGGCAATAGTACCAGATTAGCATAGAAAATCACTCATGGTGTTAACCAAGTAAAAACTCAACATACCCAGGCGTGGAATAAAAAGGGAGATAATCTACTCAGGGGGAGTAGATCCCTTGTCCCTTTTCATTGAAAAGAATAGGTTGGATTCAAGAGAAGTCATAAAGGTCATATGCAAGGAGAAAAAAAGGAAAATGTATAATATTGCATTAGGCGGATAAGGGAAGTATGCCCCTTTTATTTTTCCTTAGTTTACGAAATTTCTAAAGAAGACTGATGTTGTTAAGTATTGTAGATGATTTGATGTTGTTGCAAAATTAGATTGACATACTGAGTATAGATGGTGATGATTTTTTTACTGCCAAAGTTTCCTAGTCTCGTGCAAGTATGTCTACATATTTCTAGTGCCAAATATGGAGCATAACCAAAGAGGGAGTATACTCAAGTTAACATTTGGGTATTAGATTATTCAATTAAAAATTGGTATCAATTGTTTGTAGCTTAAGGACAAACATTGAAGACAAAGGTTAATGGTGTTTATTGCATATTAATGTTGCTTGAAAAATCAGAGTATGAGTTGCAGATACAATGAATGGTGTGACTGTTGCGATGTTTTCAGGCTATTCCAATTAATAATTGGTATTAGACATTAGATTTTTTGAGAGAACGAATATTGGTGAAAAGAGCATGATCACAGAGGGAGAACACTGATTTATCAAGTGTTAAACAACCGATAATAGTGGTATCAAATAAGAAATTGGTATCATTGGTCTCAAAGGAATCAACACTTGGTATCATGTATTATTGATTGGTATTAACTTTCATTATATTCTTGTCAGAGTGTGGTATTCATATTATGAAATGTCAATCCAAGTGTTGGTGAAAGAGTTATGATTTATATGTTATTGTTCATGTTGATTCAAGTTTAATGTGGTGAGTCTGCTACCATTAGAAGTTTTTCGAGTAGAGTATATGCTGAGTTGTTGGTCTAAGCATGCATTGGCAATAGTACCTCTATGTTTTTCATGCAAGCACTTATAAGTGTTGTACTTTGTTGTAAAAACAATTGACAAGTTGATGGTGTCAGTCACGCATAGGATAGATTGTTTTTGTTCCCGGAGGTCAAGTGTATGTGTCCAAGGAAAGGCACTATTATGAATGTAATACTAGTTGAGACTTAGACCAACATACATGATTTTTCCTATGGCTCAGTTGTACAAGCATGTGTTTTTTAAGCAAGATGTCCCTCTTGACTACTTGAGGCAGATATTAGGAGTAATTATTCCTCTCCTATCAACTCAATCTTCTTCACAAGACAAAAATGAAGCTGCTTGGATTAGATTAGAGATACCTAAAGTTTTCAACATAAGATGAAGTAGTTGACAGGTCTACAGGATTGGTAAGATAGGGGGAGATTGTTGAAAGGGGGAGCATGTTAAATATCTTTACCATTGATGTGAAAGGGGGAGCATGTTATATATCTTTACCATTTATGTGAAAGGGGGAGAATGTTATATATCTTTACCATTGATGTGAATGGGGGAGATGTATCTCAAACACAAAACACAAAAGAATGAGAAGTATTGGTGATCAATCAAAAGGAGAAGTCCACAACCAGAAGTACAACAGAGCAACATCCAAAGGAGAAGTCCACTAATAGAAGTACAACATAGCAACATCCAAAGGAGAAGAAGAGAAGTACATTTATCTTTGTTTAATTATTGGTGATGTTGGTTTTGTTTCATCATGGTGTTGCCATCAATGCCAAAGGGGGAGATTGTTAGAAATGTGTTGTCATTGATGGAAAAGGTGATAAGGATGAAGGCAAAAGGAAAAGAAGATGATCACAAATTGTGAGAATATGTTGTCAAAGGAGGTTCTCATTGATGTCAAGTATTGATATGTTGTTGCTAACAAAGGTGTTGGTGGAAATAAGAATGATGTTGGTCCAAGGAGGATGTCACAAGTGTCAATAGTGGTGAATCTAGATCAAAGGCAATGAAATGGAAAAAGCAAATAATACTTAAAGAATAAGGAAGATCAACACATGTATGGCCAAGGAAAATCTCGAATGATTCCAAGTAGAATAATGAACAATGGTGGTGGAACTAATTTGTTAAGGTGCTGAGATTTTGAAACCATTTCTTGTACAACAGATCACCTCAAATATAGGTTGAACCCACTCATATAGAAAGAGCTCTGAAATAGATTTCTAGTGGTATGTGGAAGTTTGAAAATGGCCTTGTGGATCACAACTTATTTCCAGTAAACTTTAAGGACCCCCAAAGTCAAATTTGCAAAGCTAATATTGGTGAGGACCCTTTGGAGCAAGTTAGTTTGGAAGTTTCTCCAAACTTAGCAAAGTAGGTAGCGAAATAGCTATCTAAAGGACTAGGCAAACATGGAACTTTGACAACGAATTTTTATTGGCCCAACAATGGAGCCCCACATAACATATCACCTTGGTGGGAGGCTTCCTCGAAAGGTTAAAAGGAGTGCACATCAAGGAACGACTGGGATGACTTAAATCCCGGTGGAGTTAGTAGGTTTGGGTGCAATTGATTGGAGGAGTGTTTAAATAACACATTTTCCCCCCAAAGCCATGTGATCTTGATGGAGTTTTCCTCGAAAAGTTCAAGGGTGTGTTCAAAGGAGAGAACCCAGGATGACACAAGCTCGGGATGACGAGAACCCAAGAAAACTTCCCCAGAAGTGGGAAGGTGTGCATAAGAGTTTAAAGGCCTGAGATGAGTCAGATTCGGGCTAGCGTGGTGAAGTGGAGCAACAAAAAAAACCCAATATAAAGGAATTCAAGCTCGCATCGAAGTTGTATCAATGCAAAAGGCTTGAATTTAATGGTTTTATGTTTAAAATTTAACAAATTAAATGGTCACCAAACCAAGGCTCGAGACCCCTTTTCTCTCTCCTCACTGGAAGATAGATGATACAATATGATTGGCCCATACAGACAACATGATATGCAATGGAGGATGATGATGTCAACATGATATGGTCCACTAAGAGGAGGACATGTAGCATGCAGATTCAGTGTTTTTGGGTTTCCTAGTGGGCCAGATCTAAGTGACATGTGTCGCCACTAAGGAGGCACCACATGGAATTTATGATATAAGAAGGATGTCATCCTAGAGGCCTTATCTTGGAAGGTTTATAGAGTAAAAAAATGAGGAGGCTCTAAGTTGAATAGGCACTGGCATATGTGGCATTGACAACAACAATTCAACTTGTTTGTTGATTGGTGCATAGGTGCAATGAGCGGACCCACAAGGACATGTCATCCTTGACCTGTGACCCCAATAGGCTTGTAAATGAGGTACCTCTAGGCTATCAAAGCTTTGGGATGAAATGGAAGCTTATGGTAGAACATGAGCTAATGGAGGAAGGCATAGGGCAGACCCACATGACACATAATCTCGGAGGCGATGCCTCGGAAGTAAATAAAAGGCACACATAAAGAACCTATGGGATGATGAAGCTTCGGTACACGACAACAGTACAATTTAGCAGCGCTTGACCAATAAGAATAGTGTAATGGCGAAACCACTTGACACATGATCCTGGAAGGAATTAATGGCAAACTAAAGTCAAAGGGCCAAGTCAAGCTTTTGTTGTGGAGTTGTGACCGAGGGTGCAAGGATTTGGAATGTAAAATAATCCCTTGGGGCTATAGTACAAAGGAATCGACGAAAGCTATTTTGCAATGTTTTTTTTTAAATATAAATAACGCTTTGGGCCATGATTTAAGGCCTTAGAGCTTATGGATGAGTCGACAACTTTGAAGGTTTTTGGGCTTATAATAAAGGTTTAGAACCTAAAGCATGAAACAGGTTGACAACTTAGTTTTGGTGTTATTCGCCATATTTCTCATAAATGAGTCAAAAACTTTAAACTTGACATTTATGCCAAATACATTGACAATGCTAAATATTACATAAAAAAAGGCATGGACGAGTTGGTAGCTTAGAATGGTGGAACAAATAGTTAAGAGGCAGATTTGGCAATTAAGTTAAACTTGGATTTCAACCAATTTTAGAAGAACCTCTAATAAAACCTGTAAATTACCAGAATGAAGGATAACAATAGTTTAACTCAATTTTTCTCAGAGAGACAACAAATAAGTGATTTAATACTTGAAGAGCACATTCAGAAGACTCAATTGAAGTAGGGAAAAGACAAAAATAAAGATTTATCCATGAGGAAGAGCTGAAGATAACAAATGCTTCGATTCCAAAACTATTAGTCCAATTTCCTTTATAATCATAATTGAGTTTGCAAAGTAAAAGGGGTGTGAAAGAGTGTAAGCATGTTGGTTGTGAGCAGGAGTGAGAGGCTGTTAGTGCGACCTGATGCATAATGTGAGTATGCATCAAGGGTGAATCAAAGATTTGATTTGATATTTGAAGAGGTGAAATTGGTCATATTTTTTGAATGGTGTTTTGATGAAGAGGCTTTTATGGTGATATTGGAAAATTGAAAAGGATTGATGTTATCGATATAGTTGGTGATCTGTTTAGTAATCAAAGATTATTGAAGGTGTTTGTTTGGTGGTAGTTGAGGTGATAATTTATTTTTTTATGAAAGAAAGTAGCCAATTGATTTGAGTTTTAAAATGAATGAAAGATGGATCAATAACAAGTGGTAGCTTGCATTTTAGGGGTAAGAGTCAGTTTCAAAAGTGGCTGATAAACAAGTAAGGGAAAGAGTCCCTTTCAGGAGTGGATGATAAATGACTGATAAATGAGCAGGGGCAAGAGTCCCTTTCAACAGTGGTTGATAAACGAGCAGGGGCTATAGTCCCTTTCAATGAAAATTGATAAATGAATAGGGGCAAGAGTCCCTTTAAGTGAAAATTGATAAATGAGTAGGGGCAAGAGTCCCTTTCAGTGAAAACAAAAAAACAAGCAGGGGAAAGAGTCCCTTTTAGTGAAAATTGATAAATGAGTAGGGATAAAAGTTCTTTTTTGTAGCAGAAGATAAACCTACAAGTAAAGCTTGTGGGGCAATGATGTAATAACAAGTTGAAGATTGCATTTGCTAAATAAATAAAAGGAACATTGATGTCTTATATATATGTTGCACATGTGCATGAGAATGATTATAATGTTTTGTTTTACATGATTGAGTTGTGTGGTTGATTCATGAGTGATTGCTAAAGTGATTGAAAGTGTAATTTTTCAAGAGTTGTATAATTTGTTCACACTAATGATTCAACCCCCCCTGCCTTGGTAGTGTCCTGGTTTCCATGATTTCTAGCATAACTTTCATCGTATAACTCAGATTTGGGGAAATGAATAGTCAACAAAAATCTAATAAGGAGGAGAATAAATCTATTAATCTAAAATTTTGATTTAGGTATCACTTTTCTTGGGAAGTTAAATGAATTCTACTCATGGCCTATAAGAGAACAATCAATATGAGGACCAAAAATATGGTAGATGCTTAAGGGTCCTACAGCCAAGAAGATGAGGTCAAAGTTATGAATGTTGGCATGGGTAATGTTGAAACATATTCAAATGAACATGGAAGGGGTGGGTCAGAGAATAAACACCTAGAGGAAGCCACTAGGAGTCTAAAAATGAAGTTGCTTAGCTATAAGGCTAATAATGAAAGGTTGATGAAGGAAAAACAACAAATTAATATGCAAATTCTACAAATCTTAAATCACTTATAGAGGAAAATGGATGAGAAATATAATTCAAGATAGGCAGAGGCACATAATTCTCAAGTTAAGAGGGAGGATGTTGGAAGTTCAAGGCTTTTTAGGATTGCTAGTGGGAATCAATATTACTCATAAATTCAACTAAAAGGGCTTATGTTTCATTATAATCTATGAGTAGTTCAAGTGTATCACCTATTAAACAACAAAAAAGGAAATCTGAATTAGGTCACTACATTCTATATTGAGCTTATGAAGGTCGCGAAAGTTGAAGCTTGATTGATAGAGAAAAGGAAGCACCACCAATTGTACAATTATTCATCCAACTCATAGGCTCAAACTATAATTTATCACTCGAAGGTAAAAGAAAACCTATGGTGGGAGCAAATCAAGGAAGTCAAACACTTAGATGAGAAGAACATCTCATGGAGGTAGCTCAAAAGGTATTTTCAAAAGAAATATTTTTCAAAACATTAAAATGAAAGGAAAATGCAAGAGTTCTTTGAAATAAAGCTAGGAAGTGTGACAACGGAGGAGCATGGGAGAAAATTTGTTGAATTATTGAGGTATGGTGGTTTTATTAAGGAAGATAAGATTAAAATACAAATATTTGTAAGTGGGTTACCATCGTTCTATAGTGGCAAAATCATATTTTATGAGCCTAAGGATTTGGATGAAGCTATTAGGAAGGCAGGTGACACTTATGAATAGAGTAAAAATAAACTAGCCTTTCAAAAAACTTGGGATGACAGGAGGACGACCAAGGAGGAGAAAAGGGAGAAGGGATAAAACCTTCATTTTTTAGGAGCAATTCTAAATAGAATTAGCAAACTTAGCCAACCCAAAATGAACCAAGGGGATCTAGCTCATTGGGAAAAATGTCGAGATTTTAACCCATTAGGTGTTCGTGTTGTGAAGGAGAACACATGTACAGAGGCTGCCATCGTAAAGGAGACAAAATGAGGAATGTACACCATATTCAAGGAGCTAATATATTGAAGGACATGAGTAGAAGCATGTACGTAACTTAAGTAGCATTAGACAACAGGCAAGTTGATCACTAGGCTCACATGATTGAAGTTGAAAGTAAGATAAATAACCATCCCATGGCCATTTTCATTGATTCTGGAGATAGTCATAATTACACCAACCCTAAACTTGTTGAAATTTTCATTTGAAGAAAACAAAGCATGGTAGGACTTAGTTGGTTTAGTTATTTTTAGGAATTATGTGAAGGATAACTGAACTAGTGACAAAATGTTGAATTGATATGAATGGTTTGTGCACAAAGGATATTTTTAACATCATGCCATTGGGGTCATATGATTACCTAACTAGTATGGATTGGTTGGAAAATCATCATGCCATCCTATATTGTTATAATAAGGTATTCACTTGCCTTGATGAAGAAGGGTAGCAAGGATATGTGTAGGGGATTTCAAGGCTAGTTTATGTTAGGGAAATATTATCCATGCAAATAAAGAAAAAAATTAGATAAGGATGCTAAATTTATGTGTCTCACATGGAAGAGGCAACCAAGGAAAAAATATCAAGCCATGAATATCAATGAGTACTTAATAATTTGAATATGTATTTTCTAAAATACTAGATTTTCCCCCATAAAAGGGATACTAACGTTTCCATAGATTAGGCACCTTTAGCTACCATGATGTCTAAGACACCATACATGATGAGCACACCAAAACTTAAATAACTATTAATGCATTCAGAAGAAATTTTCAAGAAGAGGTACATATGTCCAAGTGTGTCACCTTGGGGTGCCCCAATGCTCTTTGTTAAAAATAAATATGGCACACTGAGGTTATGTATAGTTTTTAGTTAGTTAAACAAGGTGAAATTGAAGGACAAGTATCCTTTGTCAAGAATAGATGACTTGTTTGATCAGCTAAGAGGAGCTAAAGTGTTATCCAATATTGAATTGATGTCAAGGTACCTTCTATTTAAAATTAAGGAGGAGGACATCAACAAAATAACATTTAGAAGTTGGTATGTATCTTGTGAGTTTGTTGAGGTGCCATTTGGGCTATCCAATGTACCATGTGTTTTTATGTGCCTTATGAATGGAATTTTTTTGGAATTATTTGGATAAGTTTGTTATTGTATTTTTGGATGAAATCCTAGTGAACTCAAAATATGAAGAAAATCATAAGTAGAATTTGAAAATGGTGTTGCAGGTACTCAAAGAGCATCAACTTTATGCCAATTTGAGCGAATGTCCATTTTATCAAAATCAAGTTCATTATTTGGGTCATATCTTATTATAAAAAGAGGTGGCAGTAGACTCAAATAAAATCAAAGTAATCAGAGAGTGGATGGCACCCAAAAATGTGAAAAAGGTGGATCATTTATGGGTTTAGTGCGCCGCTACATGAGATTTATTGAGGGATTCTAAAAACTAGGACATTTTTTCACTTCTTCGAAAAGAAGGGTGTGAAATTTGAGTGGTATCATAAATGTGAAGAGTCATTTTAACATTTGAAAAATGTTATTAACATATTCATCGATATTAAGAATAACTTATCCAAGTGACGATTTCATTGTGTGCACTGATGGATGCAAGGAAGGGCGTGGAGGAGTCCTCATGCAAAATGGGAATCTAATATGTTATGAGTTAAGCAAGCTAAAGGAGCACGAGAGGAAGTATGACAATCATGTTATAGAATTTGAAACCATCATAGATGACTTGAAAATGTGGAGGTATTTCCTCATGGGAAAAACATTTGAACCGAGATCATACCACAATGGTTTAAAGCACTTATTTGGATATCCAACTTTGAATGCTAGACAAATTAGGTGGTTGGAATTTCTATCTAATTATGATTTTTAACTCAAGCATATAAAAGGAAAGGAAAATAATGTGGTTGATGCACTCAGTAGAAGGGTGCATACAATGCATGCTACAACCATAAGTACATGTAAATCTGATTTAAAAATCAGAATTTTAGAGGCTGAAAATTTAAATCAATAATAAATAAAAATAAAGCAAGAGCTACATTAAGGTAATTTATAACCAAAGTATAGGAATTATGAGAAGAAAGAGGATGGAACCCTCATGTATGATGGTAGATTATCTGCCAGATTCTCTGGGATAAAAGGTATAGTGCTGAGAGATGCACAAGGTACTTATGTTGGACATCTAGGGTACAAAAAGTCAATTTTAGCAATCAAGAAACAACACTTTTGGCCAAGTATGAAAAATGGAGTGGTTGATTATATCGTTAGATGCTTAGAGTGCAAATATTTTAAGGCTAAGCATAGACATCTAGCTAGATTTCTACAATCAATACCCATCCTTGAGTGCAAATGGGAACTTGTTTCTATTTATTTATTACAAATGTTCAGAAGATCATGAGGCAACATGACTCCATCATTGTAGTAGTGGATAAGCTCACTGAGGCTACCCATTTAATTCTAGTAAAGTAAAAACACAAGGCAATAAATATTGTTGAAAAATATATGAAATAAATTGATAGGCTCCATGGTGTGCCCAAGAAAATTATTTCAGATATGGATCGAAAGTTACCTACAAATTCTAGAAAGGTTTATTCAAGGGATTTTGATCCAATTTGAACTTTAAGACATCAAATCATCTAGAGTCAAATGGACAAACAAAGAGGGTGAATTAGGTGATTGAAGATATATTGACGATGCATATGATGGATAAAACAATAAAATGGGAGGGGTATTTTCTCTTGGTGGAGTTTGCATAAAACAATAGGTAACAAGCATATTTGAAGTTGAACCCATTTGAGGCCTTATATGGTAGAAATTTCAACATACCTATCAGTTGAGACAACTCAATGGATAGGTCCATTATTGGGCCAAATTTTCTCAAAGAAATGGAAGAGAAAGTGATGAAAATAAAACAAAACTTGAAGGCTACAGACAATAGGCAGAGAAGGTATGCAGATAAGAGTAGGACAAATAGGGATCTGAGATTTGGTGACCATGTTTTCTTGAAAGTAAAGTCCAATAAGAGTTCATTGAAATTGAGAAGTTGCACAAAGTTGGAAACTAGATTTTGTGAGGCATTCAAGATCCTGAAGAGGATTGACCGAGGGCATATAAGATTGAATTACAAACATCCATGTGTTATGATCATGTATTTCATATTTCATTACTTAAAAAATTATGTTCCTAATGCTAATCGTGTAATTAACTAGAATACAATTTAGGTGGATGTTGAAAATAGCAACAAGAAATGCTAAAAATAGAAGTGCTAAAAATAGCACCGCTATAAATAACAGTTTGGGTACCAGTGTTGGATTGAGCAACAGGGAATTAAAAATGGAAGTACTAAAAATAGAATTGCTATTTTTAGTAGTTCAGGATGGATTCCTATTTTAGTCAGTCCCTAGACTAAAAATAAGAAGTAAAATTCAAATTTGAACTTAATAGCTGTTTGAAAATAAATTAATTAATTCACATGAGTTAATTAGTTGTGAAAAATCAAACATGAATTCTATGTGAGGACATGCAACAGTTTCTGTATTAATTGAGGAATTTATCCATCAGTTAAAGAGATAAGGATGAGTTCTAATTAGTTGGCTTAGTTAACTGAGTCAAGTCCAGTTAGATTGATTTAAACAGTTTGTTTAAATTAATGTGAGTTCAGTTAGTTAATGCATGCTTGCATATAACTTCTGCACTTCAGATAACTAAATATTCTCTCATGAATAACTCATGCATGTCAGTTTAGACAGAGACCCAATTGAGATCAAAGAAGGGACAATGTACTATCAGTTGGATGATTTTTTTCCTATAAAGGAAGCTCATCCATGGAGAAGGGTTTATCTCCTTCAGGATTGTGTAGTTGGATCAGAGGTTAGTGGGTGTGTGAAGAGGCCAATTCAGACAAGTGGCTGCATTGGACCCCAATCAAAATTGCGCAATGAAATAGGAGGCTTGGAGGGTAGATCAGGAGGTTTGAGAGAGGCCTTTGACTGTCTATGAGCAGCAGAGGTATTGCAGAGAGAACATGATAGCTTTTGAGCTGATTCTTTTTGTAATACTGGCTATATTTTCACTTGTATGATAATAGAGAGTTGGGGTTTTAGGCTGAGGCTTTCCCCTGTGTTAGTTCCAGCCTTCGCAGCCTGTCACCAGGGATCAACATGAGCTCTTACTATGTCTGGTTTTGTTAGATGTTTTGCACATGATGTTCAGCACAAAATATGTCACAAGTGTATCCATCAGAAGAAGCTCAGAAAAATATTTCCAACGGTATATCACACTCCCGTAACCGGTTCGCGGATTAGAAGATATGATCAAAATGAATGAGTGGTTCTTGGTTATGCATGTTTTGAGGTCAGTTGCTGCACACAATGACAAGTTTAGTACAAAATCAGTTTTTGAAAGAATGGTAAGGAATTTTTCAAAATTGAAAGAGGTTTTTGTTCGACACATACCAAATAAAAAAAACGTCCTTCAGTTTATGGACAGGTGCTACTATGTGGGAGATATACAATGATATTTGGAGCCTACATTAAAACAAAGCAAATTTTTCATATTGTTTACTGTTTTAGTCATTTTAGTGCAGGGCCATTTTACAATAGAGAAAAAGTAATTTTTCAAAACCCAAGAATGATTTTGTTAACCACGAGCCATATAACAAAAACCTCTTTCAGTTTGTTCACAGGTGTCATGGATTGGGATATGTGACTAGATCTTTACAGCTCATTTTCACAGATTTAAATTTTTAATGATTTTCTGTTTTAGAGATGATTTTGTGGAATATATTGCAAGCTACTGGAAATGAATTTCCCAAATTTGAGAGAGGTTTTTCTCCAAAATGACCTTATCTACAAAAACCTCTTTCTGTTTTGTAACAGCTGCTATGGTATAGGAGATACGAGTTCATCTTAAACACCTATTTTCAGAAATTCGGCCCAAGTTTAATGTAACTAATTCTATTTTGAAGAAAATGGTTGAGCTCAATCCCTTAGTACAAGGATGAGAAAATGTATATATTTTATGAGTTTCATAGTGTAGGGGTTGGATTTTGGTAGAAGTTTGGACACTTGGGATTGCTTGGCACTTCATTGTACATTCTTTTTCAGCATTTTTGGCAAAGGAAAGACCAGGGTTTTGCAACACTTGTTGGAATCCTTGTGGCTCTGTGTTTTGATGGTGTTTTTCTTCATGAAATTGTAAGTTCATTGATGTTTTATGTATGCCATTTCCCTTCTCTTTGCTTCTGAAATTAAACAAATTGAGTGACAAAGGTAGAATTCATGACTTTGTTGTGCTCTGCCTTAAACTTTGTTTAGTTTTACATGTTTTCATCTGTTTGGAGAGGATTCTTGCAGCTTCTTGCCCTCTTCAACTCCTCAACAGTCTTTTCTATCCATTCATTTAATCTAAAGCATCAAAACTATTGCCTACCTTGCCCCAACCAGAACTCTACAAAAATTTGGCCTCATCCCCAGACCCAAATTTGCCTTTCCCTTTTTCCAACAAAAAACCCCCAAAAACTCAAATTAAATCCTTGCACTTCATACCTAGCCTAAGGTTAGTTGTTAAATCAGTCATCTCAAGCCCCATCGATTATATTTTGCTGATATTGACCTGGAGAGAGCCCTCTCATGTCCTCGTAGGGCTAGCTACAAGGCTGAGCGTGGTTTGATGTGGACCTAGAAGCTTACCTTTTCAGCTTGAGGTAAATCTAGGCTCTAACACCCTGGTTATATCTTTTGTGTTATGTTTGATTGATTTCCCCATATTAGTTATATATGTTCTTATTGATGTTGTTCATGTTTTATTAAGCTTCCGCTAAATTGGTTGTAGAAATGGATCAAGTATTTTGCTTTAGTCTGTTGCATTATCAGGTGTTCTACAGTGGGAATTTCTACAGTGGATCCCAAGAGTGACTTTCAGGTTCATCCAGTAGGAATTTTAGATAGGAAAGCTAAGGTGCGTAGGAGTCATCCATCACTTTTGTAGATGTACAATAGGCACATTTTAGTCCTTAAGATTCTACATGGGAGAATGAGGATGCCATGTGGAGGAGTACCTCATCCTTTTGAATAATTTTGATTTTGTATGTGTATATAATGCACAAAGGACAATGCATATATGGGGGAGGTGAATGTAACACTCACAAGGATGACCCCTAAGTGCATTGTACATTTAATGTTCAGGATGATGAGCTAGAAAATATTATGCGCCCTGCATTCCTATGTAATTCTAGATCATTGAGCTTGTGTGTTAAAAGTCCAAAGAGCCTAGCTTTGTAAATATGTAATCACATGCATATTAGTAAAATATACCACTATTGTAGACCAAGTCATACAAGAGAATATGGGCGGCTAAGAATCCATGAGGGGGAAGTGCCTTAAGGCCTAAGAGATGAGGGTTTGAGCATAGGGAGCCAACCCATTGTTAACTATCGTTAGAGTTAAAAGCAACATATTTTTTCTTAATTAAATAAAGTGACTTCACGAAGTGCTATTTATCAAAAAGGGCACATACATAGAAAATGGGGGAATTTTAATGTTGTTTGGGGAATTTTATAATTATTCCATTTGACGAAAGGAACTTGATGGATTACTAAATTTCTTGATGGGGAAAGAAGGGTATGACCCTGTGATTTTGTTACCTAGTTTATCCTAGGTTGATTTGGTTATGGGGATAGTTATGGGTAGATATTAGGTAGATGAGAAGGTATTTCCAAGAGAGGACAACCCATAAACAAGTTTTTGTTGGGAAATTTACCCAAAATGGGGTTTAGGACCAAAAGAGGAAATAGCAATTTATTCTAATTGTGAAAGAAGTGAAAACCATAGATTTAGAAGTTTTCCTAAGTGACCCAAGGAAATGTATCTAAAGAGCCTAAGGTGAGGTTCAAGAGACGTGAAGTGAAAGAGAAGATGTAATTTATCTTGTGCTATGAGTGCGCTAGGAAGGCCAATATTTGTTCATGGGGGATGAGTACTCTTAGAGAAGATGCAACTCATGAAGGTTGAGACTAGATTAGAAGACGAGTGAGTTTCTAGATTAGGTTGAGTTTTGTTTATGACATGATCTTAGGCCAAAGAATGAGATCCACCCATGATCATTAAAGCTTCGGAGGAGGCTATTGCAAGTTAAGTGTAGATCTGAGGGTTAGTTTAAAGGGAATCTATGAACAAGTTCATATCTACAAAAGTGAAATTTGTCTAGTGAATAAAGCACGCCTAAGAAGGACACATAGCCTCCGGAGGAAGCCATAACCTTGGAGTAATGTTTATGGTCTAATTTTGTGTGCAAGGAGGGGTCGTAAGGTTTAAAATAATGGTAGAATAAGGGCCATGTATACCCAAGATCCAAGCGAAGAAGTATTAGGAGGGTCAAGGTTATTTTGGGTGACTATAGGTAGATATTTGAGGTCTAAAAGGCTACAAGAAACGTTGGCACAGGGCTGAGTTTGCTCAGGCCTGAGAAGAGGTCAACAAGGGCAAAGTTTAGTGGAGTCTTATGTAGATTATTGTGTAGTTTTTTCCATGCAATCCTATCGTTGAATGTGGGATAGAACAGAGTGTGAGAAGGGTTAATATACAATGGTTTGAGGGCAGTGAAACACTATGTGAAGTCATAGTTGTTAGGGATGCACTGGACAATGAATTCTAGGGTGAATTCAAGTTTTGTGTAGACTTTATTTTGAGCCCTATGTACAATGATTGATGAGTAAAATACACTGTTAGAGGGAAAGATTTTGGAGCCTATGATAAGTGACCCTTAGAGCAACATAGTCACTAAGAGAAGGCAAATTTGTGGAGCTGAATAGTGCAAGGATTTTGGAGCAGAAAAACCCTTGTGAGCAGTTGATTGAAGGAGGTGTTAGACTCCGTCTCACGTCAGAGATTGATTCTTATTCAAAACAGGGTTTTGAAGAAGAAATCATTATTGTGTTGTTTTAGATTATGTAATTTATCTTCAGCTCTTCAACTGGCAGCGACTTCAAAGCTCCTATCTGCACAAGCACAATTCAGAATATCATTAGCAATCAGAAGCAAAAAGCTATTTGGAGAAAGTCTCACTGGGAATGCCCTGCTGTTCGTTGGAGATCAGGAGCTAAGCCAACGTGTCTTCATGGTCCTGTATCGCATGTCATCAAACCAAGATCTTGCAGCTTGTGCAAGTGAAAGCTTTAGCTCAAAGGAGCACATTGATCTCTTGCTGGGGAAAAGGCTATTGGACATGACAAACTTGATGGATGTTTGTGCTATATATGGGCATGATAATGCAAAAGCTAGCCCGATCATTGGTTATTAATGCCCTAAAGTCACAGCCAGATTTAATTGATGAGTTAAAGGAGGTAGTTCCTCAGTTTCTACACATAGTTGAGATAATGCACCATCGATGCTGTTCTGCATTCGAGGCCCGGTCTTCCTCAGGAAGAAACCTGAATTCAATGGTGGGACAACTTCATGAAGATTTACTGGAGGTTATGGACTTCATAAATGATGCTGTTGCTACTCTGGATGCTTTTGTGGAAGCATATCCTGCTGCTGCCTCATGTTTCATCTCACGAGGGTTTTCCAATGAAGATAATCGAGAATTGCTTTCTGCCTTGGCTAATATATATGATTTTCTGTTGCCATTATTAAAGAATGGCTTTACTTTGATAACGGATAATGCCCTCAAGTCTGCTTCTAATAATATGGGGTTTCTTGTGCAACCAATTGTAAAATGTGCTTGGCAGTTGCTTCACATATGCTATCTTCGTAAAACGTTTGGTCAGGACGATTATCAATTTCCAAGTACAAAGATCTTTCCAGCACAAGTAGAAGATCCAGTTGTTAGAGGAGATATTATAATACAAATAGTTGGCGAGATGGCGGCAGGAAGCTCTGGTGGTGTTGATAAACTTGATGGTATCATTCGAGAGCATTTGAATGCTCTTTTGAGCTGCATCGATACCACATTGCGTTCAAACAAGGAATATCTTGAGGCCCTCTCTGCACGTATGTATAATTGGAGGGACAAGGATTGTTATTTGAAGGATTGCCCTCATCTGATCGTGGTGGCCTGCATTCGGAATGCGCAAAATCAAGGATGAGATATCCAAGACAAGGTAATAGATAAATTGCGAGAGAGATTGGGTGGACGCAGCAAGCAACCTTACCCAGCTATGTATTCAAGCATATTTGGGGGTATTACCACTGATCTAACAATGATGGTAACTCCTATTGATGACCGCATGGTTCACCGAGGGCATGGTGTGTTTGACACTGCTATGATAATTGATTGTTATCTCTATGAATTGGACCCACACCTGGACCGGTTTCTGAGATATGCGTCCATGGCAAAGATTATTCCTCCTTTTGATTGCTTATCTTTAAGGAGCATTCTCTTGCAGACTGTAGCTGCTTCACATTGCAGGAAAGGATCTTTGCGATATTGGTTAAGTGCAGGTCCAGGAGATTTCTTAATTTCCCCTACTGGATGTTCGAGTTTTGCGTTCTATGCCATTGTTATTGATACAGAGACAATCAAACAGATTGAGCGTGATGTAAAACGTATACACCCAGATATGCATTTTTCTCTGGAGATTGTACATTTGCAATTGAAAATCAGGAAGCATTGAAGCGCGATCTTATTAATTTTCGCAAAGCTGCTGAGGCAATTGATTCAAGGTTTGAGACAAATGGGAAAAGCACAGAAGTAAGGGATTTCGATGTCAGTGAACCGGTTGTCATTCTTGGATTTGGCCAAATGGGTCAGGTTCTTGCCAAATTTTTGTCTACTCCTTTGGTAGCTGTTTTAGATGGAGATCTGTCTGCATTTGACTTGGATCCTACAGTTAGAAAGACTGCTCGAAATCTTGGCTTTCCAGTTCTTTATGGGGATGGACACGATCAATTGAGTTGCAGACAACCAGTATTACTCTATCAAAAGCTGTAATGGTCATGAATACTGGAGAGAAAATTACTATGCAGTCCGTTGAAAGGCTCCGATACCCTGTACGAGATTTTGTTCTTTGATTTCCGCCAGAGATTGTGGGGATCCTTTGGAAATTTTGTGGGATTACGGGCGATGTGGCTCTTAGAAGGCAGATTGTGAGTTATTGTTGATGCGTTGGACGTGTTGGAGTTCGATGCGTGGCTCTGCCTATTGGGTCGTTCTTGCAAATAAATTTAAATTAAACGTTGAATGCAACCGTGCTCAGTACCGTTGTCACCATAAGATGAATCGGCAGAATTCTAGTCTAGAGGTTGTTTTGGCAAATGTAACGTGGCAAGCTAAAAATAAGTCAAGACTATCTATGGGATTCGATTTACGATTTCAACCCTGATCCCATGGAGACCTGCGCTCCAGTTTTGTCTCTTAATTAGCCAAATTGCAGATTTAGAGGAACGCTGTATTATTTTAGGATAGATGTAACGCTCCTTTCTAATTTATGTAATTCAGGTGAAACAATGCAGGAGTTTTTGGATTGATTTGTTTTCTTTTACAGCAGAAGACGGGGTTGATTCGCCTACTTTTATCCTCAGTCCCGATTCAAAAGGATCAGCGCTCCATATGTCAGCCATCAGAGGATTTTTAGGCATACGCTGTTTTATTTTAGCATAGATGAAACACCCTTTTTAATTTGTGAAATGTTAGTTAAAACAACGCCCCTGGTTTTGGGGGTCGATCTGTTGTTTTTTTTTGTTTTAGTTGATTTAATGTATAAAAGATAATTTGTAAAGGAGAGACAGTTAGTGTAGAGGGAGAGTTTTTCTGAGTGCTGGAGGAGAACTAAGCTTTCAATGTATAGTCTTTGACAGAGGGATTTTTAATGAAAATTTCACAGCTCTAATTTCTGAGATTCATGTGGTATGTTAATTTAGCATAAGTTTTCCCTTTGTCTCATATGTAAACTGTTATGTTTCATTCACCTCATGGTCATTTCTAATTGAGCAAATGAAGTGTTTAGGTAGAATTCATAGTATTATATGCTCTGCGTATAAGTTTGTTCAATTCAATGTTTTCTTCTGTTTGACAAGGATTCAGTTCTATGCCCTTGTCAGCTCCTCACCAGTCTTGCCATCCCATTTAAAATCTAGATTTGATGTTAAATTCCTTGCCTACCTTACCTCAGTCGTCAACCTGTGTTGTTCATTATATTTCTCTGTTTAAAGCTGTGATTTTGCCCATGCAGCCCAGAAAAACCCCGTTATTTAATTAAAAACTTTAAATCAATCCTCCTATCAGTTTACTAGCCTAATATCTGTGTTACCTTGATTAGTCATCTCTTCCCATTGAAAATTTAACGAGATTGACCGGAGAGAGCCTTCTCATACCCCGTAGGGCTAGCTACGAGGTGAAATGGTTTGATGTTGCCTTGAAGGTTTGCCTATCTCAGCCTGAGGTGAAATCTCAAGTGCTAACATATTGGCGACCATATTGGGGAGAACATTCGATTTGTTGATTGTCTCGTCCCAGTACATGCAATCAAGGTGCAGATCTGATGCTGATGGTGGATAGCAGTCAGATACATATGCAGGCTGAACCATTCACCTGGCGGCTCCAATTCGATCCAGACACTCCAGTGCTTGCTGATCCGTTCATGCCATGGAAGGGTATGTGGCAGACCCTGCCGTGTGTGAAGCTGTAGAAGAACTAAGACATTTGTTAGCAAATCTTGAATTTGATGAAAATGTTTTCAGTGCCTTGTTTCAATGCTTCAAATCTTTAAAGGTCTTCAAAATTGAATTGTGCGAGTTAATTGTTGAAAGAATTGAAGACGAGATTCAATGGTTAGACGAGCAGATTCAGTCATACGATTTCCAAGACCCTACAAAGTTCTTGGAAATCCTTTCTCCATTGAAACAAGAAATCATAGAATCGCCTACAGTCATTTACATTGACAATGTGCAGCTGGAAGTATGCATTGCAGAGTTGGGGTAGCCAACAGAGTCCGGCTTCCGCGATCCAATGGCAACTTACATGGACAGGTTTTTCAGTTTGATTGATAGATCAGACTGTCTTGTACTTGACCAGAGGCATTACTTACATGAAGGGCTGCCAGCAATCACATCTGTGTCTTGGCGGAAGCATTCTCAAGCGGCATCATTTTCAGGTCTACTTGAATGGTTAATTTGGCATTTCAGTATTACCTGATCTATTATTTGTACAACAAAGTAGGGTAGCTTTGTAAATAAATAAGCAGCCATAAGGGCAGCATCTTGTTTTAGTTTGCTTGAAGATTGTTAAGTCGTTTTCAGTCATTTTAGTCTTGAGATCAGATCAGTTTCAGCTGAGTTTCAGTTGTGTAGATGATGACTCCATTGCCCAATGGGTAGAGGCACTGTCTGCTCTCTTAAAGTTCTACGGTTCTTGGCACCTCCACAAAGCGGCAGCTGCCATCCCAAGTGGAGCCAATGTTAGACTCCGTCTCACGTCAGAGAATGATTCTTCTTCAAAACAGGGTTTTGAAGAAGAAATCATTAATGTGTTGTTTTAGATTATGTAATTTATCTTCAGCTCTTCAACTGGCAGCGACTTCAAAGCTCCTATCTGCACAAGCACAATTCAGAATATCATTAGCAATCAGAGGCAAAAAGCTATTTGGAGAAAGCCTCACTGGGAATGCCCTGCTGTTCGTTGGAGATCAGGAGCTAAGCCAACGTGTCTTCATGGTCCTGTATCGCATGTCATCAAACCAAGATCTTGCAGCTTGTGCAAGTTGTTAGCGCTTGAGATTTCACCTCAGGCTGAGCAAGGTAAACCTTCAAGGCAACATCAAACCATTTCACCTCGTAGCTAGCCCTACGAGGTATGAGAAGGCTCTCTCGGGTCAAACTCGGTGGGTTTTTTCAATAGGATGAGTTGACCAATTAGAAACACAGATGTTAGGCTAGTAAACTGATAAAAGGGTTTTTAATAAAATGACGGGGTTTTTCTGGGCTGTTTGGGCAAAATCACAGCTTCAAACAGAGAAATATAATGAACAACACAGGTTGACGACTGAGGCAAGGTAGGCAAGGAATTTAGCATCAAATCTAGATTTTAAATGGGATGGCTAGACTGATGAGGAGCTGACAAGGGCAAACAATAACTTTGAATCCTTGTCAAACAGAAGAAAACATTGAATTGAACAAACTTATAGGCAGAGCATATAATACTATGAATTCTACCTAAACACTCATTTGCTCAATTAAAAATGATCACGAGGTGAATGAAACACAACAGTTTACATATAAGACAAAGGGAAAACTTATGCTAAATTAACATACCACATGAATCTCGGAAATTAGAGCTGTGAAATTTTCATTAAAAACCCTCTGTCAAAGGCTGTACAATGGAGCTCAGTTCTCTTCCAGCGCTCAGAAAATCTCCCCTGACTCTCTCTCTCCAAATGATTTTTTTTTAATATCATAAATACAATACTGCTAAGGAGAAAAACAAATCGACCTCACAGCCCCCGGTGCTGTTTCAACTGTAATTACAAAAATAGGAAAGTGGGTTTTCACCTATTCTAAAACAAAAACAACAGATCGACCCACAATCCGGGCGCTGTTTGAACTGACATTACAAAATTTCATCCATCCTACAAATAGAACAGCGTTCCTCTAAATCTTCTACTCGCTGACATATGGAGCGCAGATCCCGTTGAATCATTAACTAAAGTCCTTAATAGAAGATCGAATCCTATTTTGGCTCCGTCTGAATAGCGCTCATGAGCCAGCTGTTGCTACCCAAATCACTGCCACTGGTATAGGATTGCTCATCAAAACCTTCAGTTAAACATCACAAAGGTAGCACTTATTGTTGACAAGTGTCTGCGGTGTGACATCCTCTGGTCTGCCGGGTGTTATACGAATTGCATTTCAGGCACTTTTGTACAACAACGCGAACACACTGGACAAAAGAACTGTAAGTGCTGTTGCAAACAGTTCATATGAATGGTGTGCCCACAAAGTAGTACATTAATATCCCTCCTGGACTCGAACAGGAACTCAAAACTAACGGGGCAGTTGTGGTGTATTGCTCCTTCTACACAAGGATGACACTCCTTCAACATAACCGAGTATCAACAACCATATTTAAAAAAATGGAAGAAATTATCCCTGCCCCCAATTCTACATATACCACATCCATCACAGTGATATTGCTGTTTTGAGATTGTGTCGAGGAACATCATGTCTCTGTTGGGGCTTAACATTGACAGAATTCTTTCCGAAAATCACTTAGCAACTAAACAAAACAGAAAAACGTATCTGCTTTTGCATTGACTGCATTAGTTTCATCTGGATCTGTTTTGAACACATAAAATAGTGGTGCTACGACTTCATTCATTGCACATATCTAATCCCCGGGTTCGACTTTGCGGAAATTAATAAGATGCGCTTCAATGCTTCCTGATTTTCAATTGCAAATGTACAATCTCCAGAGAAAAATGCATATCTGGCTGTATACGTTTTACATCACGCTCAATCTGTTCGATTGTCTCTGTATCAACAACAATGGCATAGAACGCAAAACTCGAACATCCAGCAGGGGAAAGTAAGAAATCTCCTGGACCTACACTTAACCAATATCGCAAAGATCCTTTCCTGCAATGTGAAGCAGCTACAGTCTGCAAGAGAATGCTCCTTAAAGATAAGCGATCAAAAGGAGGAATAATCTTTGCCATGGACGCATATCTCAGAAACCGGTCCAGGTGTGGGTCCAATTCACAGAGATAATCATCAATTATCATAGCAGTGTCAAACACACCATGCCCTCGGTGAACCATGCGGTCATCAATAGGAGTTACCATCATTGTTAGATCAGTGGGAATACCCCCAAATATGCCTGAATACAAACTGTAATACACATTTACTTGAGCGATTCTCAAAAGGAGTAATAGGACCAGGACTACTTAAGACTGTGGACCTCTGTTTCCCATTAGAAAGCCTTCTATCTGTACTGGGAGTTTTAATAACAGATAATGGAGACAATATGTCTGGTGTATTTTGCAAATTAGAAACATCTGATTGTCGAACTGGAGTCTGCGGTAGCTTATCTTCATTACTTTCATGTTCATCATTCAAAAGCATGTCAATTTCGTTACTGGAGTAGAAATGCAAATCTGTTTCTTGTTTAAGAAAGGCTTCTTTTTGCTCATTTTGAAGATGTTGCCGGAAACGATCCATATGAGAGCTCAGTGCCTTGGAGCCATCTAGTTGCATATTTAAGTAGTAAAGCTCCCAACTTGACACCAAGTCTGAAGGCTTCATCCCAAAGTTGATGCAAAATGTAGTGCATTTCTATAATATGTCATCCTCGTCCTCCGGTGCGAACCCATTCTGGGCAAACTCTGCTTTGATTTGTTGATCCATAAGGGTGTGCCTGAAGAGTGAAACAGTACGCAAGACCCGGCAAATTTGTGAAAGAGAAATAAATCTCGGACAGACTCGAGAGCGGAGGTAATGGTTTGCTTTCCCGCCATCTCAGTCCCTGGTGCAGCCCTGCTAGAGAACCTAATGTAGCAAAGCAGAAGACCCCTCTGCTAGCTCCTAGATCAACACCTTTATCCCTGTTTTGTAACAGTCCAATCCTTGTGCATGAAGACAACGGAACGATCATATAGTTTGAGAAGTGAATCCTGTGCCTGCCTCTGTAATGATCGTCCAAAGGTTTGCGCAAGAAACCTCACAGTCAATATATATAACCCACCTTTATTTAATCTCAATGAACTGCCTTCTTATTGTCCTTTTCTGAACTGCCTTCTTATTGTCCTTTTCTCGAGTGTCTACCTGAGCCGGAATGTTTATGATTCTTGTTGGTATCACCTCGAAAAAATCTGATTCTTTCCCAACACCTATTCGACGACCAACACCTACAATCATGCCGCGGTTTGCCAATGTCTTTATTGCAAGAAAGTCATATCCCAAAATGCGATTCAAGAAACGACCAACATCATCTCCTTTATTTGCATTGAGGCTATGTGCTGTATGTGGTTCTGCTACTCATTTCCTGAAAGGCTGGAAGATTCATAGTATGCATTTAGTGCTGTAGACATAACCATTTGGTAAAACCAAAGGTGGATTATCTTCATCCATTAGTTCTTTTGAAATGTAGCACACAAGCTTAGAATGGATATGCTTTGAGAAAGGTAAATCTGAAGCCAGATTCCTGAAGTTTTCCTGTGACAGTGGGTCTTTCTTTTGTACAATTTTCCTCGTAGCAAAATTGAGTCTTAAGAGCAGATAACCCAGCTTGTAGGTAAATATTCTGCAGTGGTTCAACAGTCATTCCATATAGTTTGCAGAACTCCTCCTTGAATTGCTAGACCAAATTATCCCATTGCTTTGCGTCAAATAATACCTTGTATGTTGCACAATCAGTATTGCTTCTGAAAGCAAGAGTAGCCATCGCATGCTGAGGCTCTTTCATATTGGTGGAACCCCATGGTGCAAGATGCTTCCGAGCATATGCAGTTGCATCCATGCTATGGTCAACTCGAACAAGCTCAATAAACTCTTGCAGCCTGAGCTGGAACTCTAACTTGCTCTTAACCACTGATATGACAAACTCAATAATCTGATTGCCACCTCTGACTCAAGTATACAACCGGATAAAAGGGCGCTGTACAATGGTGGAATTATGAATATTAATGCCCCTCTCAACCTCATAGTCAAGAAGTCTACAGCATAGGTTAAGCCACAAGGCCACAGGCATATGCTTGTCAAGAGATTAAAGTATGCCTTTCAGTCCAGCGATTCCTTGACTAAGTAACCAGATCTGAGATTGCTGATGATGCTTTGTTTTGTGTTTGTGCTTTTGCAGAGCTAGGAGCTTGAAGTCGCTGCCAGTTGAAGAGCTGAAGATAAATTACATAATCTAAAAAAGCAACATATTAATGATTTCTTCTTCAAAACCCTGTTTTGAAGAAGAATCAATCTCTGACATGAGACAGAGTCTAACACAAGTGAAAGCTTTAGCTCAAAGGAGCACACTGATCTCTTGCTGGGGAAAAGGCTGTTGGACATGACAAACTTGATGGATGTTTGTGCTATATATGGGCATGATAATGCAAAAGCTAGCCCGATCATTGGTTATTAATGCCCTAAAGTCACAACCAGATTTAATTGATGAGTTAAAGGAGGTAGTTCCTCAGTTTCTACACATAGTTGAGACAATGCACCATCGATGTTGTTCTGCATTCGAGGCCCTGTCTTCCTCAGGAAGAAACCTGAATTCAATGGTGGGACAACTTCATGAAGATTTACTGGAGGTTATGGACTTCATAAATGATGCTGTTGCTACTCTGGATGCTTTTGTGGAAGCATATCCTGCTGCTGCCTCATGTTTCATCTCACGAGGGTTTTCCAATGAAGATAATCGAGAATTGCTTTCTGCCTTGGCTAATATATATGATTTTCTACTGCCATTATTAAAGAATGGCTTTACTTTGATAACAGATAATGCCCTCAAGTCTGCTTCTAATAATATGGGTTTCCTGTGCAACCAATTGTAAAATGTGCTTGGCAGTTGCTTCACATATGCTATCTTCGTAAAACGTTTGGTCAGGACGATTATCAGTTTCCAAGTACAAAGATCTTTCCAGCACAAGTAGAAGATCCAGTTGTTAGAGGAGATATTATAATACAAGTAGTTGGCGAGATGGCGGCAGGAAGCTCTGGTGGTGTTGATAAACTTGATGGTATCATTCGAGAGCATTTGAATGCTCTTTTGAGCTGCATCGATACCACATTGCGTTCAAACAAGGAATATCTTGAGGCCCTCTCTGCACGTATGTATAATTGGAGGGACAAGGATTGTTATTTGAAGGATTGCCCTCATCTGATCGTGGTGGCCTGCATTCGGAATGCGCAAAATCAAGGATGAGATATCCAAGACAAGGTAATAGATAAATTGCGAGAGAGATTGGGTGGACGCAGCAAGCAACCTTACCCAGCTATGTATTCAAGCATATTTGGGGGTATTACCACTGATCTAACAATGATGGTAACTCCTATTGATGACCGCATGGTTCACCGAGGGCATGGTGTGTTTGACACTGCTATGATAATTGATGGTTATCTCTATGAATTGGACCCACACCTGGACCGGTTTCTGAGATATGCGTCCATGGCAAAGATTATTCCTCCTTTTGATCGCTTATCTTTAAGGAGCATTCTCTTGCAGATTGTAGCTGCTTCACATTGCAGGAAAGGATCTTTGCGATATTGGTTAAGTGCAGGTCCAGGAGATTTCTTACTTTCCCCTGCTGGATGTTCGAGTTTTGCGTTCTATGCCATTGTTATTGATACAGAGACAATCAAATAGATTGAGCGTGATGTAAAACGTATACACCCAGATATGCATTTTTCTCTGGAGATTGTACATTTGCAATTGAAAATCAGGAAGCATTGAAGCGCGATCTTATTAATTTTCGCAAAGCTGCTGAGGCAATTGATTCAAGGTTTGAGACAAATGGAAAAAGCACAGAAGTAAGGGATTTCGATGTCAGTGAACCGGTTGTCATTCTTGGATTTGGCCAAATGGGTCAGGTTCTTGCCAAATTTTTGTCTACTCCTTTGGTAGCTGTTTTAGATGAAGATCTGTCTGCATTTGACTTGGATCCTACAGTTAGAAAGACTGCTCGAAATCTTGGCTTTCCAGTTCTTTATGGGGATGGACTCGATCAATTGAGTTGCAGACAACCAGTATTACTCTATCAAAAGCTGTAATGGTCATGAATACTGGAGAGAAAATTACTATGCAGTCCGTTGAAAGGCTCCGATATCCTGTACGAGATTTTGTTCTTTGATTTCCGCCAGAGATTGTGGGGATCCTTTGGAAATTTTGTGGGATTACGGGCGATGTGGCTCTTAGAAGGCAGATTGTGAGTTATTGTTGATGCGTTGGACGTGTTGGAGTTCGATGCGTGGCTCTGCCTATTGGGTCGTTCTTGCAAATAAATTTAAATTAAACGTTGAATGCAACCGTGCTCAGTACCGTTGTCACCATAAGATGAATCGGCAGAATTCTAGTCTAGAGGTTGTTTTGGCAAATGTAACGTGGCAAGCTAAAAATAAGTCAAGACTATCTATGGGATTCGATTTACGATTTCAACCCTGATCCCATGGAGACCTGCGCTCCAGTTTTGTCTCTTAATTAGCCAAATTGCAGATTTAGAGGAACGCTGTATTATTTTAGGATAGATGTAACGCTCCTTTCTAATTTATGTAATTCAGGTGAAACAATGCAGGAGTTTTTGGATTGATTTGTTTTCTTTTACAGCAGAAGACGGGGTTGATTCGCCTACTTTTATCCTCAGTCCCGATTCAAAAGGATCAGCGCTCCATATGTCAGCCATCAGAGGATTTTTAGGCATACGCTGTTTTATTTTAGCATAGATGAAACACCCTTTTTAATTTGTGAAATGTTAGTTAAAACAGCGCCCCTGGTTTTGGGGGTCGATCTGTTGTTTTTTTTTGTTTTAGTTGATTTAATGTATAAAAGATAATTTGTAAAGGAGAGAGAGTTAGTGTAGAGGGAGAGTTTTTCTGTGTGCTGGAGAAGAACTGAGCTTTCAATGTACAGTCTTTGACAGAGGGATTTTTAATGAAAATTTCACTGCTCTAATTTCTGAGATTCATGTGGTATGTTAATTTAGCATAAGTTTTCCCTTTGTCTCATATGTAAACTGTTATGTTTCATTCACCTCATGGTCATTTCTAATTGAGCAAATGAAGTGTTTAGGTAGAATTCATAGTATTATATGCTCTGCCTATAAGTTTGTTCAATTCAATGTTTTCTTCTGTTTGACAAGGATTCAGTTCTATGCCCTTGTCAGCTCCTCACCAGTCTTGCCATCCCATTTAAAATCTAGATTTGATGTTAAATTCCTTGCCTACCTTACCTCAGTCGTCAACCTGTGTTGTTCATTATATTTCTCTGTTTAAAGCTGTGATTTTGCCCATGCAGCCCAGAAAAACCCCGTTATTTAATTAAAAACTTTAAATCAATCCTCCTATCAGTTTACTAGCCTAATATCTGTGTTACCTTGATTAGTCATCTCTTCCCATTGAAAATTTAACGAGATTGACCGGAGAGAGCCTTCTCATACCCCATAGGGCTAGCTACGAGGTGAAATGGTTTGATGTTGCCTTGAAGGTTTGCCTATCTCAGCCTGAGGTGAAATCTCAAGTGCTAACAGGAGGAAAAGGACCTACCAGGTGTCAAGCAAAACAAGTGTAGAAAGGTCTGATCTATATGGTCTAATTCATAAAGTAAGCTAAGCGTTTGTTCTTATCTATTTCTTTGTGGGCAGATTGCAGATCTGATGTTGTAGACTGTAAGCCCTAGTTTTATGCTATGTATATTAGTTGTATTAAAGGTCGAGGGTCATGATCCCTAGTACAAGAGCACCATGATTATTTTATTAATGAAGTAATAAAATAATCAGGTGTTAGGCTCATATATATGTGCAAGAAATTGATCTCACTGATGAAGATTTTCGTCGTGCAAAGTGATTGGAAGTTGTGGTATTTTAATGTGTTTGTGATCATGTTTTAGACATAGACTTGATTTTGAAATGTCAAGGAAAAATAAACATGGTATTAGAGATACTTTGAAGAGGAATATGGACAAGAGTGTGTGCAGGAAGTAGTGTGTTCTAGTGGAGGTTGTGTAGACTCAGAGGGAATCTAGCTTTAGAGGGAGACTACAAAGGAATGTCAACTGTCCTATGGAAGTTCAAATATTCAGGTTCAAGTGATTTCAACAAGTTTTCTTCTCATGAAAGGATAGTCACAGACCATGCGAAATCATTCATTGTGGTGTAAGGAAAGTCACAGATCTTGCGAGGATAGGCGAGGATCACACTAGAAAATTTATGTTGCATGAGAGAATATTCATGCATCATTCATGTCAAAGCTAGGCCTAGTACAAAGAAGTCATGGCACATATGCGGACGGATATGGATATGCAAGTAAAGTCATGAATCACGCAAGGAGGTCATGGGCATGTATGGAATGTCATGGAGTTGAAAGCTTGAAGGAAATACCTTCCTCACTAAGAGGCAGTGTTAGATTTTGGGTAGATCAGAAGGTATTTCCAAGAGAGGACAACCCATCAACAAGTTGTTTGTTGAATGATTTACCCAAAATGGGGTTTTGGACCCAAGATGAGGTTTAGGACCAAAAGAGAAAATAATGGTTTATTTTAAGGATCAAATAAGAGAAAGCCATAGATCTAGAAGTGACCCAAGGAAAAGTATTTAAAGAGCCTATGGTGAGGTTCATGAGATGTGAAGTGGAAGGGAAGATGTAATCACTCTTGTGTTGTGAGTGACCTAAAAGGGCAAATATTTGTTCATGGAGACTGAGTAATCTTGGAGAAGATGTGGTTCATGAAGGTCGAGACGAGATTAGTAGAGGAGAAAGTTTCTAGAGGGCTAAGATTAAGCAAAGTTTTGTTTAAGTCCTGATCTTAGGTCAATGACTGAGATCCATCCATGGTCACTAAAGCTTTGGAGGAGGTTATTGCAAATTAAGTGGAGATCCAAGGGTTGGTTGAAAGGGCATCCATGAACGAGTTCAAATCTACCAAAGTGAAATTCATCTAGTGAATAAGTAAAGGCTAAGAAGGATGCATAGCCTCAAGAGGAAGCCACAATCTTGGAGTAATGTTTATGGTCTAATTCAGTGTGCAAGGAGGGGTCGTAAGATCTAAAAGAATGGAATAGTTAGGGCCGTGTATCTCCAAGATCCAAGCAAAGAAGTATAAGGAGAGATAAGGTTGTTTTGGGTGACTGCAAGTGGATATTTGAGGTGTGAAAGGCTACAAGAAAGGTTAGCATAGGGCCAAGTTTGCTCAGGCTTGAGTAGAGGTCAGCAAGGGAAACATTTGGTAGAGTCTTTTGTATATGATTATAGAATTTTGTCCATGTAAGTCTGTACTTAAATGAGGGATAGGACAAAGTGTGAGAAATACTGATATACAGTGGTTTGAGCACAATCAAACATTATGAGAAGTTAAAGTTTCTAGGGATGTGTTGGACAGTGAATTCTAGGGTGAATTCAATTTTCATGTTGACCTTTTTTTGAGCCCTATGCATAGTGATTTGATGAGGAAAATACACTGTTAGAGGGCATAATTTTGGAGCATATAATCAGTGACCCTTGGAGCAGCATAATCACTAAGAGAAGGCAGGTTTGTGGAGCTAAATCATTCAAGGATTTTCGATCAGTAGAACCCTTGTGAGCAATTGATCAGAGGAGGAAGAGGACCTACAAGATGTCAAGGAAAACAAGTGGATAATTGGATGACCTAGTTGGTCTACTTCAACAAGTAATCTATTTGTTTGTTCTTACCTATTTCTTTGTGGGAAAATTATAGATCTGATGTTGCAGAATGCAAGCCCTAGTTGTATACTATGTATACTAGTTGTCTCAGTTGTTAAGGGACATGATCATTGGTATAAGATCCCCATGTAGAAATTCCTTGTAGATTCAAACCTCTAATTGTAATTTACTAAAACAATAGACTTGAATCTAGTCTACTAAGTATGGAAACAATTAATTATCGCGAAATCACGAAGCATAGAAGAGAAAGAACTCATTCAACACATTACATAATGATTTCCTGGGGAAAGCCATAGATAAAAACCCGTACTATCTGTATATTTCATTATTCAGAAAAATATGAGAAGATTACAATGCTTTTCTCAAGCCCAAGTAACTTCTGCACTATCTCTATCTATTCATTGCTTCACAGACTAAGTCTGGCCAACACTTAGCCAATTTCCTAGCGTTCCAAGCTCCTACTATCGCACTGTTCAATGAGGAATTAGGCCCTTATTTAATAGGAAATTTATCAATTATGAATTGAGAAATCCTCGTAGGCCTTTTTATGATTGCATGCATCATCGATTTAATTTAGATGATTTTAGAACTGATAGTACACTGTCCCTGAACTCCAATCCCAATTGGGTCTTTCCTTGATCTGACATGCATGAGTTAATTATGAGCGAATCTTTAGTTTATTGGTTTATCATTGTAGGTAGTACCACATTGTACTTCAGGAAACATCCCATTGTGTGACATGCAACACCCCACTACTGGAGGTTGCACCCCACTACTACAGGCTGCACCCCACTGCTGCAAGCTGCACCCCACTACTGCAGGCAACACCCCACTACTATAGGTTGCACCCCACTATTGCAGGTTGCACCCCACTACTGCAGGCTACACCCCACTACTTCAGGGTGCACCCCACTATTGCACATTGCACCCCACTATTGGACCTCCATCAATTGGAATTAGTTCAACTAACTTTAACTTAGTTAGTCTTAATTAAATAATTATAACTCAAAATAAACTCAACTAGTGCTCCTAATTGTAGGAGATACTCTAAACGACTCTAGTTAGACCTTCAAATCGAATTAACTAAGATAACTACGTCAAATTAACTTAATTAACTATTACAATTTGTCATTAGATATGGAATTACAATTTTATTCCCAATTTAATTCAAGGACAAATTAAATTAGGATTTTTCTTGATGTTATTTTTAACATTTCTTGTTGCTATTTTCAACACTCCTTCTAGAAAAGAAAGGGATTCACATCTATCTGAATATAGTACCTTTGGAATGTTCTGCATGCAACACTTGTCAATGTTGTTGTTGCTACTGTAACATCTGAAACCAAAAAACATAAAAAAACAAACTGAATCAACTATGTCTGCAACTATCTGCTAGGAAAATTGTGTTGTTGCTGACTTTGCTACTAAGCCTCTTGCTCTGTTCTCAACTCTACTCTACACTCCTCAGTATCTGATTGAAAATGATCCTCCTTCTAAGAAATATTGTGGACCCCCATAGCAAGGTAATGATCTATGAAAGAAAAAACACCTCAATGGATCCAACCCAAATTTCTGCATGCTTGAGACTATTGCTTCATATCACCCCACCTCACACTTGGAGGTATGGCTGCATGTGCTCCCTCTACCCACTTGGCTCGAACTCTCCTCCTACTAGAGGTCTCTACTTAAGTGGATGTTTCCACTCTTCCTCTAGTTTGATTCTCCATTTATGGTTGCTCCACAACTTCCCGAGGCTTCTTTTGAGGCCACATGTTGCGAGGTCTAACATGCTCCCTCTCAACCACCAAATCTCTAGTCTCTACCTTGTTCCTCAAGGATTTGCATGCATGAGCTTAATATTATCTACTCATACTGTTGTTCCTACTGCTCTGATGTTGCTTCCACACCACTGCTACAACTACTGCAATAGTGAGTCTAATCTCCCCAGATTCTGAAGTACTAGCTTCCATAGGGCTTCTCCCTATGAAGCTAGAGTCCCTATGAGTCTCTATCTACCTTTGGGAAATCTCTCTACCCCTCAATCTGCCTATAGCAATGATCATAACTCCTTTTTGTTTCACTAAACATTGGCTCATTGATCTGCCCACTAGCAACCTTCTAGCTCCATTTAAAAGTATGCACATAGGGTCTTCTAGATATGCTATGAACTAGAGCTACATCAACCTGCAAGGACAACTTCGAATTCTTCTCTTTTATTATGATTTCAGCTTCGATACCATGTAAATTTCTAGAAATCTAGCTCTGATACCATTTAGAATTTCTACAAATATATCTCTGATACCATGTAGAAATTCCTTGTAGATTCAAACTACTAATTGTAATTTACTAAAACAATAGACTTGAATCTACTCTTTGAACCACAAAAACAATTAACGATCATGAAATCACGAAGCATACAGGAGAAAGAATTCAATCAACACTTTACATAATGATTTCTTGGGGAAAGCCACAGATAAACCCCCCTATTATCTGTATATTGCATTAGTCAGAAAAATATGAGAAGATTCCAATGCTTTGCTAGGGCCCAAGCAACCTCTGCATTATCTCTATCTGTCTCACTACTTCACATACAGATTCTAGCCAACACTTGCCAATTTCCTAGCCTTCGAAGCTCCTACTTCTTTGCATTTTTCAATGAGGAATTAAGCCCTTATTTAATGGGAAATTTCTCAATTATGAATTGCACAATCCTCTTAGGCCTTTTTCTGATTACATGCACCATCAATTCAATTTAGATGATTTTAGAACTAATAGTACGTTGTCCCTGAACTCCAACCTCAACTTGGTCTTTCTCTGATCTGACATGCATGAATTAATTATGAGTGAATCTTCATTTTATTGGTTGATCATTGTAGGCACCACAATGCACTTCAGGCAACACCCCACTTCTGCAGGATGCACCCCACTACTGCAGGCACCACCCCACTACTGCATGTTGCACCCAACTACTACATGAAACACCCCACTATTGCAGGCAACACCCCATTACTACAGGTTACACCCCACTACTGCAGGCTGCACCCCACTACTGGACCTCCCACTAATTCCTCCATTCGTTGGAACTGGTTTAACTGACTTTAACTCAGTTAAATTGAATTAAATAATTGCAACTCAAAATAAGCTCAACTAGTGCTCCTAATTATAGGAGACACTCTACATGACTCTAGTTAGACCCTAAACTCAAATTAACTAGGATAAATAAGTACAATTAACTTAGTTAACTATTACAAGTTGTCATGAGATATGGAATTACAATTTTATTCCCAATTTAATTCAAGGACAAATTAAACTAGGATTTTTCTTGATGTTATTTTTAACATTTCTTGTTGCTATTTTCAACACCCTGTGCTTATTTTATTATTGAAGTAGTAAAACAATGGATTGTTGGGCTCGTATATTTGTGCACTAAATTGATTTCAGTGCTAAATATTTATGTTGTGCAAATTGCTTGGAAGTTGTGGTATTTCAATGTATTCGTTATCATGTTTTAGACATAAACCTGATTTTGAAATGCCCAGGAAAGTGTTAGAAATTAATTAACAAAGCAATGAAATACACAAAATATTAAGGAAACAAAAATATAGAAATGCATAAAACAAAAGAGACATAAATATATATGGTTCACCCAATTTGGGCGACATCCACGAAGAAACAACCAACCCTTCCTTTTATATTATCAAGCAAAATGAAGAGATACAACATACAATAGATATGTTATAAATTCCTCTTCGATCTCACACATTCTCCTCTCTTTTTCTCGCTTAGAACAATAATAGACATCTACAATATAATTTCCTCATATAAGCTGAGGAACCCTAAATTAAACATAACTTCTACCATATCTTCTGCCTAATGAACGACCCATATTGACTACAAAATTACAATATTTTACAAGGAAGCTTTTTTAATCTGTTTTATCTTCGGGGGCATTGCGCCCCCCGCACCTCGAACCATCGCAAAGGGGGGGACTCCAAACATGCAGCCCCCCACCCTGGACTGCCCTGGACTGCCCTAGGTAGCAATAGTGTGGGGGAAAGCTCCCCCACACAACCATGTCAGGGATTGGGATCCAAACTTGGCTGAAATAAGACCTCTGAATCAAGAAGATAATCAGGCCTCACATCCAACAATCTCCCACTTGGAGACTAATTATATCAACTCCATCACTACTTCACTTGCTAGACAATGCTTCTACTTTGGACCTGGTTGTTTCTCATCTTCATCATTATTCTTGAAGGCCAATTGAAATTGAGCAGCAACTCAATTTCTCCTGGTTACAACCTTTGTCAACATATCTTCAAGATTTTGGCTAGTGTGTATCTTTTCTAGTTTCAATTGTCCATCATCCAAAACTGACTGTATGAAATGATACCTGAGTTGTATATGTTTAGCCTTAGAAAGAAAAGTTGAATTATTTGCAAGATGAATGGCACTCTAGTTGTCACTATATAACCCACTCATCTCTTGCTTCTCGCCCAACTCATCCATAAACCTTTGTAACCAAATCATTTCTTTACTAGCCTCTGTAGCAACAACATACTCTACTTTCGTTGTTGAAAGTGCAACAATGTTGTGCAATTTTGAAACCCAACTGATAGTTGTTCCACAAATAGTCAGCACATGCCCTGTGGACCTCCTCTTGTTATCTCTGTCACTTGCCATATTTGCATCAACATATTCCTGTAGAACAATGTTTGAACCTCCAAAACATAATGCTTGATTTATGGTACCTATTAAATTCCTGAGAATCCACTCCACTTCCATCCAATGATCTTTTCCTAAATTGTTCATATACTTTCTTACAACTCCCACTTCATGTGCAATATCAGGTCTTGTGTAGACCATTGCATACATTAAGATTTGAACAACTGATGCGTATGGAACTTTACACATATAATCCATCTCTTCCCGGGCCTTGGGAAACATCTCCTTAGTTTAAAATGGTTAGCCAAAGGTGTATTGACTGGTTTTGCATTTTGCATATTAAATCTTTCCAACACCTTTTTTATGTACTCACTCTGAGACAATGTTAATTTGCAATTTTTCTCATCTTTAGTTATTCTCATATCGGGGATTTGTTTTGCAGCACCCAAATCCTTCATTGCAAATGAATTTGCCAAATTTTCTTTGAGCACATTTATTTCATGCATGTTAGACTCCGCAACAAGCATGCCATCTACATATAACAACAATATAATATAATTGCCATCATTTTTCCTTATAAAATAAACACAATGGTCAGATTGACATAAACCTATCAAATTTTAAATACCACTACCTTAGAGCTTGTTTTAAGCCATATTAACTCTTCTTCAGTTTGCACACTAATTTATCCTTCCCCTTGACTTCATACCCTTGTGGCTGTTGCATATATATATATATATATTCCTCCAAATCCCCATGGAGAAAGTTTGTCTTTACATCTAACTGCTCAAGATGCAAATCTTCTACTGCCACTAGACTTAAAATAGTTCTAACTGAAGTCATTTTAACAAAACGAGAAAAAGTTTCATCAAAGTCTATGCCTTTCTTTTGTGCAAATCCCTTCACCACAAGCCTAGCCTTATACCTTTGTTTACCTCCATCTTCTTCCTTCAACTTGTAAACTCATTTATTCTGCAATGTTGTTTTACCAACAGGAAACTTGACTAAGTCCCAAGTATGGTTTTGCATCAAGGAGTCCACCTCTTCTTCCATGGCTTGCTCCCACTTCTTCCTGGTTTCTACCTGCATTGCTTCTTCATATATTTTTGTTTCACCAAAACCAGTCAACAACACATAATATAATCAAGGAGAGTATCGTTTAGGGGGTCTACTTATCCTGGTGGATCTTCTAACACCAATTTTAGGTGTTTGAGGTGTCCGTTGCTGTTGTGGTTGTTGTTGAAATTGTGGCTGATGATCACTCTAATTTTCAGGCACCTTTACCTTTTATGTGTCTCATCAAGCACTATGTATTCTTTGTTTTCCTTTTCCTATTTCTTTCCCTGCATTTGATCCATATACAAGACCTTTTAATTCAATATGACATCTCTGCTCCTAATGATTTTATGATTTTCATAATCATATATGCAATAACCAAAATCATTTACACCATATCCAAGAAAGGTACATTTCTTTGATTTTGCATCAATATTTTTTCTATTTTCTTTACTGATGTGCACAAAGGCTTCACAATCAAAATTCTTTAATAATGAGTAGTTTACCTTTTTACCTGTCCACGCCTCCTCTGAAATACGACCATCCAAGGAACTTGAAGGCCCTCTGTTTATTATATAAACAACAATATCTAAAACATTTGTCCAAAAGTGTAAGGGAAATCCTGCATGAAATCCCATGCACCTTGCACACTCCATGATTGTCTTTTTTATCCTTTCTGACACACCATTTTCCTATGGTGTTCCTGGCATTGTCTTCTCTTTGCAAATTCCATGCTCTAAACAATAGTTATCAAACTCTTTGTTGTAGTATTCACCTCCATTATCCAATTTGAGACACTTCAACTTCTTTCTTGTCTCATTCTCAACCAAAGATTCCCATTTCTTGAAAGTATCAAATACATCATATTTATTTCAAATACAATAAATCCAGGTTTTCCTAGTTGCATCATCAATAAAAGTAACATAATACTGAGACCCATCGAGAGATGATACCTGAGAAGGTCCCTAGACATCTGTATGCACAAAATCTATTTTTTCACTCTTCTTTTCCTTGCCAACGCTAATAAATCTGACTCTCTTCTGTTTTCCATAAATGAAATTTTCACAGAAATCTAAATCAACTTGCTTCAAACCTAACAACAAATTTCTTGAGTGAAGAATATGTATCCCTTTCTCACTCATGTGCTTGAGTCTATGATGCCAGAGTGTTGTATTTGCTCCTGTGGAGGTTAAAGCATTAACAAAATTCGAAATATTATTGCGTAAATACAATGTACCAACCTTTTCTCCTTTTGTTATTAACAGGGCTCCTTTAGTGACCTTCCAGTTTTTGCCTGTAAAAGTCATTACACAAACTTCACCTCCAACTGCCCTGTTGAAATTAGATATTTATTCAGATCTAGAACATGCCTTACCTCCTTCAATATCCATTGGTTTCCATTATGTTTCTATATAAAAACCTTACCCATTTCAACAATTTTATACGGTTATCATCACCCATATGAACTTGTCGAAAATCTCCTTGAACATAGTCATAAAAATGTTTCCGAATAGGCGTGGCATGGAATGAGGCCCTTGAATCTACCACCTAGGCATCAATAATATTCTCTAATGAAAGAGTCAAAGCATCTTACAACACATCACCTATCACATTCGCTTCATGATTGTTCTCTTGCTATCCATCTCCTTCTTTTCCCTTCTGATATTTGCAGTCTTTCTTCAGATGTCCTTTCTTCCTTCATCTCCAGCACACTATCCCTGATATGGATTTGGATCTACATTTTCTTGACTCATTGTGATTTCTTGGGCTCCTTCTCTTTCCATTTTTCTTCCCCTAGTCTCTATAGTCAAATCATTACTTGATGTCTCACTAGAGCTTTTACGTCATTTCCTTGCTAAGGATGGCACTAACAACATCATCAAATTTTAAAGTACTAGATCCAAAGACATAGTTACTAATGGCCATAACTAAACCATTCCAACTTTCTGGTAATGAGCACAGAAACTACGGATCCCTAAATTCATCATCAAAATTTACCCCTACAAAACTTAATTGGCTGGTAATTGTATTAAACTCATTTAAATGATTAGCAACAGATCCACCTTCTGACATCTTCATATTAAACAAACACTTCACAAGTAATACCTTATTCGAGGTTGAGGAATTTTCATACAGTTTCTCTAAGGCCCTCATTAGACCTTTTGTTGTTGTTTCCTTCGAAATATTGAAGGCTATCGATGCCGCTAGGCACAACCATATTGTTCCTAATGCTTTTTTGTCAAGAATCTCCCATTCTTCATCTAACATACTCGTTGACTTCTTTGTCTTTATGCTCAATGGTAAGTACAAATATTTTTAATATAGATAATCTTCCATCTGCATCTTACACAACTGGTAGTTTTTTTTGTTAAATTTCTCGACCCTAAAACTACCATATTCTGCCATTGCTCCCACGCAAACGAGGAACCCTTCTCTCCTATGAGTTTATAAGCCAAATAAACCTTTGACTCTGATACTAGTTTTTAGAAATTAATTAACGGAGTAATGAAATACACAAAATATTTTAGAAACAAAAATATAGAAATGCATAAAACAAGAAAGACACAGATATACATGGTTCACCGAATTTGGGCTACGTCCATGGAGAAACAACCAGTCCTTCCTTTTATATTATCGAGAAAAATGTTGGGTTGTGTTATATTCTTTCCATGACTAGCCCATGTAGTTAAGTGAGGGGCCCCTTTGTTGCATTGATTGCGTAGCAGGGGGAGTCACAGGGGGTTTGAGGGGTGCAAGTAACCACTCTCTATGGGGTCTAGGGCAGTGCCTTGGAAAATTTTGTTTTTGGACCCTATATTAGGTTGGGCGGACCTAACTGTGGTTTTGTGCATGATTTTTCGCACATGGTTTTGGACGCGATGGTTTTCGGTCCATGGTATTGGATGCTTTGACATGTATAAATATGTATTGTATCATTGAAAGCAAAATAATGAAAAATCAAGCTAGTAGTCCTGATTTTGGGATCTAGGGGAAAATCTATGTGTATATGTGTTTTATGTGTTATGCTCTTGCATTGTTTATTTTATGTGTTTTAGAATTCGTATGCAGGTAATTTCTGTACGGGGTTAAAACCTACACAAAATGAAGAGATACAACCTACAACATATCCACTGTAATTTCCTCTTCGCACTTTCATAATCTCCTATCTCTTTCTCACTCAAAATAATAATACACATCCACAATCTAATTCCATCATAAAAACCGAGAGGTTGCCTTCTAGGGCAAAAAATCCTAAATTAAACATAACTTCTACCATTAGATCATCTGCCTAATGAATGGCCCAGATTGACTACGAAATTACAATATTTTATAAGGCAATTTTATTATTATCTATTTTTAGCTTTGGGGGCATTGGCCCCAAACCCCACCAGGCGGGGGGGGGGGGGGCGGGGGCTTCACCACCCCCTCGGGACCTCCCAGGCAGCAATAGTGTGGGGAAAGCCCCCCCACACCCCCTTGTCAGGGATTGGGATCCAAACACGCCTGAAACAAGACCTCTGAATCAAGAAGATAACCAAGCTCTACATCCAACAGAAAAATCAGTAGGTATCCATATGGTCAGCCTGAAGGCTACCTAGAGACCTTGAGGGCAGTTAGAAATCCTAAAATCCACAGGGTTACGAGACATCCCTAGCAAGCCTAAGTTGGGAACCATAGAATGAA
Organism: Pinus taeda; assembly: GCA_000404065.3. Lineage (NCBI taxonomy): Eukaryota > Viridiplantae > Streptophyta > Pinopsida > Pinales > Pinaceae > Pinus > Pinus taeda. The sequence continues at coordinate 24,912 of APFE030406929.1, read as the reverse complement.
AGTGGCACAACCCAATGGATTGTAGGTGTAGAGAAGTGGGTGCCCTACCTTTTGTTGTGTGGGTTGATGGAGGATGGAATACTGTTGGATTTGGTACCTTGGGCATGATTTCATTTGGTACTAGTTATGTACCATAGCCATCTCAAACAAGCCTTTTCCCTTATGGAGTCATGGGCCCAACTCGGGGGTGACTCATTGTTGAGATAGTTGGATTAGTGGAGTCTATGGCTTGGTGAATGTTTGAGGTTTGCAGCTAAGTCAATGCTTCCTTTTTTGTTGTGATTATTTTATGTGTCTTCACATGATGTATACAATTAACAATTTAAAGATGTGAATTATGAATTTATGTTCCTATACATGGAAGCATTTCAAAGTAAAATGCATTAGATATGCATGATGGATGTTATAAGATTAGAATTCTAGGGAAATTTTCAGAAAATAAGGTTACAAACATAGTAATATGACATAGTGGTGAATAGGGGTGCGTTGAATGCATAACACACCCTCTAAAATTAATTTCAATAAATTTTGGGGTATCAATAAACTATTTTTCCTTCACATTATGATCCAGGTGGATATTGGTGGCCACCCGCCTATTCCACTTGGACCCCACCATTGTTTCTTTTAGTTTTTCAGTTTCCTTAATTGTAGCACAATTTACTACTTTTGGCAGTTTTTCGGGCCTTGAACTTCTGGAGCCCTTTTGAGGCCCTAAACGATGTTTTTTGGAAAATCATCAGCTCTTTTCCCAATTTTTTCTATCAACAATTATATTCCTTAGATAGATATTTATAACGAGGTATCATGTGCATCAAACATAGATCATATGCCAAAGTTACAAACCCGGGAAGTTGATGTACCAATTTACCCCAACGGGGCCCATAGTTTGGCATTTCATCTCCTAGGGTTAGGTTTTTTGATGTTTGGGGTTTTCCATTGTTTCTCAATAATAAATAGGCCCTCAAGCCTCATTGTAACACAGTTCAGAGGCATGTAGCCGCCACATCTCTTCTCAGAGATATGCTACCATCGCCCGAACAATTCTTATTTCCATTTTGTTTGTAAGCATATTTCAGTATCTGATATTAATGAAATGAAGTATTATTTATGCTACATCTTTATATTTATGGTTATATCTATAATTTTTTTCATTCCTATTTAAATTTAGATTACATTACTTTATTTTTTTGGTCATAACCAAGTCATTGAATAAGGGGTTTTATAGGATTGATCTCTAAATTTCCCAAGTGAATGATCTTTGGTACCTTTAGAAAACCACTAATCCCATCCATCATTGACTCAGTTCCTTGATTCATGTTTATGTGTAACATGAGGAAATACACGAATCACCAATGAGCTCATCATCCGTTGACTATATTATTTAGTGAGCTCTTTTTTGGAAACATAACATTAGGTTTTTGATCCTTGATGGATCCATCGACAATTGACAGAACTCCACATGTCACATAAACTAACAAATAAGAAACTATGTCGATCCCAATGAGTCCATCGATCATTAACAATATTTGTTGGGTGGCAAGATAAATGATCAACATTTTTTTGTTGGTTACCAATAAGCTTATCAATTGTTGGCAATATTTAATAGGTCAATAACATTCAACACTATTTTTTTCGAAAATTATATGTTTTTCACTATCGATCAATCCATCAATGATTGATGGTATCAATTGATCAAGTTTTATATGACACAATGAAATCTACTGATGATCAATTAAATTCTCAATGAGTGGGAAAATTGGTTAAATCATGGTGTGCGTTATAATGCCTCCAATGACTCACATATCCCATCATGTTGGCACATCTTGATGTTTTCCAATCGTTTATCAACAAAAATTTCTTAATACCACAATGATGGATGTAGGAAAATTTGTTGATGGTTGACCAAACTCTAACCGTTGAAACATGTAAACATTATTTCCATTGGGCATGCCCAAAACAATTTCAAAAGCCCTAATAATGACGTCCAAATGCTTGAAACATCACATTAGGAATTATTATTAGTTAGTTATACTATCCTTTCATTAAAAATAGGAAATCCAAATAAGATCCTATCATGAAATACATCAATGGTATCTTTTGGCTTATAAAACCCATAAACCATAATTTGATCCTCATTTTTGTTGCAATAAGTATTTACAAGAGCAAACTATAAACTATTTGTAGCCTCTATGAGGAGCCAAGCATTCCATTGTGTGCCTAGTAGTCAGGTGAAATATTTTGGTTTAATCGACATCACAATAGAATTCATTGTGCTTATTATTTATAATAATTTCAATGTCATGTTTTATATTAACTTAACATTTTTGTGTAGGTTTAGTTAAGGAAATAACACCTAAGATAGCATCAATGAAGAATTCCCTTCTAAAAAGATGCAACCGAAATCTAAGGGAGTAGTGAGGTCTTCATGGGCCACACAAACACCAGAAAGGGAGGTAGTTAAATTCCATGATGCCATCATTATGTTACCAACAAGAAATCTAGAGCTCAAGGTTCCTTTTTCAGAGATGTAGAATCTACCACTAGTTCATCCTTGACAATGCCTTCCTTAAATGATATATATATATGTTTGAAGAACTATAACTACCCCATCTTCAAAATTTAGGGTGACTAAAATCAAGGGAAAGTTGACAAATATGTCTTCAATTTTATGAGAAATTTCATATTACATTTAGTTGTAGCAAAGGCCCCAATTTTCCTATGTACAAAAGTCATAGAATGGGTAATAAGACATAGTGAGCCAAAGAGTTGCATGGGGTGTAGTGACAAAAGAGAATGCATTGGAGATTTCATACCATAAGAGGTTTCATGATACTATAAGTTCTCAAACCTTAAGGAGCTCCTAAATAATGATTCTATGATGAATATTTTAAAAAATTATGATATATGCAAGATTTTTTCTAGTTGGTGGAAAGAAGATAAAAGATACTTCACTAGGGTTGTGGGCAGATACTTGACCACTAGTTTATGAGAATCATACATGTATTTCATGTTCTCTCTGTGCAGATTATACAAAGAGAAACATTGTTCATAGTTATTAGATGCTCAAGTTCCTCTAGTTTACACCATAACCATGCATGGAAGAATATTCATTTGGGGAGCCATCATATCTAGTCAATTGAACACCAAAATTGAGTAGTGACAACATAGTCAACTTTATGAAACCCTAGTCTTTTACATGGCATCCTATTTATTAGATTTCATCTATGCTAGGAATGGTTTTATGGTTTATCAATAGAATGGAAACCATAAGAACATTAAGTACATGTACACCTCAATATTCTATTGGAAAATGTGTACAAGAGGTTTTATTCACTTACCTATGATACTTTAATTACTCATTTTTATTAGCTTATCTTTGGAAAGGAATGTGATTTATTATCTAAGCAAGCAAAGAAAATTTTGTCTTATATCAACAACTGGTATGTCGAGGAGGATCACACATATGTCTGCATATATGGGGTCACTTAGCCTCCACATCTTCTCTCTGTCTATGTATGCCTCCACATCTTCTCTCTGTCTATGTATCTACCATATAGGTTGGTGGTGGGAGCATTGTGGAAGAGATTTGTTATCAAATCATTATGTCACTTGTCAGTGTTAATTTGTCAAAAGACAAGAAAATATGTTTCATCTGTTACAATTTCTAGATAGTTATTACATGTTAGGAACAACAAAAATGATAAACAAGAAGGACAACCCTAATTGGAATATAGGTTTAGATTGGTAGATTTTGAAGACATGACACCAAAGGGTTAGTATTGAAATTGATTGAACACATATGTATAACTTGACCATATTCTCATGAGCATTGGTAGCATGAGTTATTTATAAAAAATGCCCAAGATGGGGAAACAATTCTAAACAAAAGGGATAATCCAAAGTATATGTTTTTTCCTCATTATCCCTTGAAGAATAATGAGAATAATTAGTTAGGGGGCTAAAAAAAATGAAAGAGGAGGATCCAAGGCAAGTAGAGATAGTCTATCTTAAGGAGGAAGCTAAGCTAAACACTATCTAGGATGCATAGGAAAGGCAAAAGAAGGAGAAAGAAAAAGAAAGGAAAGTGGAGGCTGAATTGAGAAAGATGTAAGAGGAAGAGGAAGCTAAAAATCTTCTTGAATAAGAGATCTTAAAGCAGGAGGTATAGTAGAGGAGGACAGAAGAAGAGAAAAAGGATTTACAAAAGCAAATAGAACTGATGGCTAGGATAATTGAGCCAATTAGAAGAAAATAAGAAGAGAGGGTCAAAAAGGAAAAGCAGGAAAAGAAAGAAGCAATGATTAGAGCTAGTGCACTTAAACCCAAATTGTTTGTGCCATGGAATGTTATTGATTTAAGTGAATAATATATAACAACAAAAATTAGGACACCAATAATGGATGAGGCCCTAATAGGTATTAAAACCCATGACATGAACAAACAATAAGAAGAGGACATTGTTCTGGGAGAAGATTCCACCCAAAATGGATAAATAATGACCTTGGAAGGAACCCAGGAAATAAGAAAGGTCACAAGAAGAGAAGATACTAACTTTAAAGGATTCAAAGGATCCCCAAGGGCTTAGCCTTGACATTAGCATGAGTGCATAGACCTTAAGAAAAATAGACATAACAATGGAATAAGTGCACATTCTAAGAAGGTTGGAGGATATCCTTTCTTAAGGATACTAATCTATTCTGTGGCATGTGGATGATGTGGAAGATGCTGATACACCTTCCTATGAAAGGAAGAGGAGGTCTATGGTCATAATAATGCAAATAAAGCACTAAATAATTGTTGATTATGAAGTCATTTGTACCTTAGAAGAAGTCATCCTGAACACCAAAAGGGCCTGAAAATTTGAGTTGGAAGTGGTTGGTCTCTCCCTTCCTTATGTTTCATTTGATATGGCTAGGGAAGAAGAAAAAGAGCTAGACCAATTGTAAAAATAGGACTAATCCATGCAACACCAAGTGAAGTAATATAAAGGGGCAAGAGGAATATTGAGCTTGGTAGTTGACTGGATGGGAGAACACTTGTAGTGCAAGGAAGCACATGATGCATCTCTTGATAAAGTTCTTGAATTTGAAGAAGAGACCCTACAATTGTCATTGGCTTGTAAAGGAGTTGTGTAGTAGAAGGAAAGAGGATCTAGGACACTTAGCCAAATGGAGTTGAACTAGGAGATACAAAAGCGAAAATTTAGACAAAGAACATGGGATTAGTCTCTTCATTGAAGAGAGTCTCAATAAGATGATCACCACTACTCATTATTGGGTTGAATTAGTAGTAGATCCAGTTGAACACATGGAAGAGGAGTGGTTAGCATGCAAAACTACGATTATAATTGAAAAGTGGAACAAGAGAGATGGCCTACCTTGCTCTGATGCTATTCTGATTTCCTTTGTTCAGATCCTCAAACTGCTTGTGTCACAGACTTGTTCCTGCCTCTTTCAGTGCTTATGTACTTGCACAAGTGACCAAGAGACAACAAATAATGCCAAAACCAATAGTAAACTCAATAGTAACCTACTTAGTTGATCAAGTAATGCCAAGCCAATACATACATGAACATATATATTTTGGGAAGATGAACCAACAATTGTATTATTATTTAGAGAAGAAAGGGAAGATTACAACAATGGCCTTGGTGTTGAAAGGCTCTCCTTGCGTGGTAATCCAAGTCCAAGCCAAGAAACTCTCCAAACAGTCCTTCTCCAAGTATAATGAATAGCCTCTAAGTACAAGCTCAACATAGGGGTGCAAATGGATATATACCAATAGGCCAACCTCTAACCTAACAAACCATTTGGGAATGGGAGAGGATGAATTTATAGACTGGGAGAGGGAGTTGGGACTTCTCCAAAGATAGGATTAGGCCCACATCTTAAGGAGGTAGCTCATAGGGATAAGGAAAAGAGGTCAAGATGGGAGGATTCGAACTCATCTATGCAAAACCACCTCCAGCTTGCCACTCTGGAAGCTTCTAGATCACGAAGCTTCTCATATCCTTTGGGAAAATTTCCTTTTTGGGATCATCGCAGGTAAATGAGTAAACAAAGCAATGCCATCGCGGGTCAGGTATAGTGCAACATGTGACCATCATGGTTTTTAGCCTCATAAGAGTGATGATGCTCAAATTAGGGTTAAAGAGCTATTTCCTTCAGGGGAAGCTCAAAGAATTTTCCAATCAAGGTCTTAGGAAGGCTCTGAACTGCATATATGAATGAGTACACTACATTATGGTCATGTTTCGGGCACTTCGAGGTATGTCACAGGCAATTGTAGGAGGTGTGACAAAATACTGTGTAATAGATGCCCCCTAAAGCATGAAGGCAGAATGAGGAGTGATGGCTGAGACGCTTTACGAGCTTTTGGCAATGACGAGGACACGCACTGTCAGGAGACTTTCAAATCAAGGATGCATATACATATACATATCTGAGAGAAATACATGAATCTATGGCATGGTTTCAACCATCCGGATAATAAGGACTATATGAAAGGATCCATGGCATGGGCACAACCATCCAAAGAAGGATCATCTGTAAATCTAAGATTCAAGGAATGGATGAGCCATCCGATATAGAAGGATCATCATAAATGTAAAGTCCCATGGTATGGTCACAACCATCCGTATAGTAGAAACATGTGTACAATCATGAATGACATATAACTCCATGTAGCTTGAGTCATAACAGACAAGACTGAGGGTCTTGTGCTCCATCCCAACCTGATCAAAGTACAAATTCTAACATGCGGATGAATGTGTCACAATTGAACATGTAGAAAACCACCTGATTATAGGCCATTGATGTAGACCATTAACAGGCACGAGAGGAACCACCCATAATGACAATGGCTCTCAAGGTACGACAGTACAATCCATGAATGTGATAACGAAGCTAAAGTTGAACACTCGTGGAATCATCTAATCGAAGGCCAATGATGAAAACCTATCGTCAGAGGCGAAGAACTTGCGATTAAGGCATGCAAGCTCTAAGGTACTGAAAGGGAGTTTATAAGTCATTTTCCTGGATAATGAGTTGAATTCGACAGGAAGTGACCAATCAAAGGAGGGCAATGATGAATCCCCCATCATCAACACGAAAAAAGGAATAAATTGGAATAATATTCAGGACTATAGCAATGACTCAAGAAACGTATAGGTAAATTAATGTAGATTGGACTTCTCTTGAACATATTGGTGACATGACTCCGGAGTGTGACAACATCTGACTCAACATAGGACTAAAGGTTGTGATACCCGACATGAGAGCAGAAGAGTGTCATGTTCAAGAGCGACATGCTGCCTATACAAAGGATGTTTTATCTTCATTTTCCCCCCACTATTTCTAGCGAGTACCTCTTTATTTTAACACAAGCTTGAAGAGGATACCATATGCTTGTCGTATAAGTTCACTCTTCAGATGAATCCATCCTAGTAAGCTTTATGAGCCATAGGAAGGAGAAACTCGGTCACATCACGACGATGAGTCTTTCGTCGTAAAGTTTTAATAAGTCTGACGTAAGAATAACTCGGTATCTTTTTCATATTTAGAGAGTTTGAAAAAGAGATGAAAAAGAAAACTCCATCATGTCCCTTTTCGTAATTTGTCTCTCGAATCCGAAAAGGTAGAAAACGATATTCGAGAGAACCTCCTAGCCATGTTCGACTAAGGTGTTCCTTTTTCGTACAATAGTCTATCACAGTCCAAAAAAGGGTTAAATTATACTGAGTAGACGTCAATTCATTTACTTTAACAAGTTCAAAATGACAACTAATCGACAATCTTTTCATATTTTTGGAGTCTGAAAAGAGCTGAAAGAGGGCTGCACCTGGAGGAACGAGTGGTATGAAAGGATAGAAACTAGTTCTCGTCATGATGGAACTGCTCAAAATACGTAATGGTCAAGAGGCTGGCTAATAATACCACTCAACACAGATGTTCCTCAAGCAAGGGTAAAATAATCAAGTGAAAGCATATGATCGGCCAAAGAGATGGTGATAATGGAATGAAAAAACCAAGGCTCATTTAACAAAAACCGATTGATAAAAATGGAAATCACGAGAGGTAAAGCGGGAATGGTTTCATTTTTACACAAGCTTGAAACATCAGAAACTATGCTTGAGTATACTTGAAGATGGTTTCATTTTTCACAAGCTTGAAACATGAGAAAAAACTATGCTTGGATTTGGTTTCAATTTTACACAAGCTTGAAACAAAGATAAACTATGCTTGAGATAAGTTTTGCATGCCCCCAACATAATGACTCAATTCGAGGTCCATGCCCCCCAAGCTTCATCTCATTCACCTAAGTAGACTACTGGTTACTAACAGGTGGATGGGATGAAGGTTTACTTACGAGACCAAGTGAAAGACTCGACTGGGATTTTACGAGATCTAATAAAAAACTCGAATTGGAAGGGAATTTGTTTCATTTCTTAACGAGCTTGACACAGGAAAAGAACCATGCTCATGGCACCTATTTCATTTTTTAACGAGGTTGACATAGTAAAATAACTATCCTCATGGGGATCTAATTCCTTTTTTAACGAGGTTGACATAGTAAAAGAACTATCCTCAAGATAGCCTATTTCATTTTTTAACGAGGTTGACATAGGAAAAGAACTATCCTAATGACCCTTGTTTCATTTTTTAATGAGATTGACACACGACAAGGAACTATGCTCCATATCATTTCTTTCATTTTTTAAGGAGCTTCACACAAGACAAGGAACTCTGCTTCATACCTTGTTTCATTTTTTACGGAGCTTGATACAAGACAAGGAACTCTGCTCCATATCCTTGTTTCTTTTCTTACGGAGTTTGACACAAGACAGGGAACTCTGCTCCATACCCCTTGCTTAATTTTTTAAGGAGCTTGACACAAGATAAGGGACTCTGCTACATATCCTTGTTTCATTTTTAAGGAGTTTGATAAAAGACAAGGAACTCTGCTCCGTCCCTTGTTTCACAAACCAAAAGAGGCCATGGACTCCAAAAGGTTCTCATTATATGGGAGAACAATGCTCTAGAAGGGATACATGTCCAGGGATCCAAATGAAAAATCGGGCTCCACTTCCCCCAGTACATGATGTACCACATCACCTAGTAGATCATCAGTATATGTGGGCATGGAACAGGTGGCCACATAATTAACCTGTGGCAGGTGTTAGTGTCAGTCTTTTCAGCCTTCCTCCAGTGATCAAACATGCTCTTACAAAGTGATTTTAAGGTGTCAAGGTCAAATTTTCTCATTTTAGTGAGCCTTCAAGCAAAATTTGGTCACTAGGTATTAGGTCTAGGGTTTTCTTCTACTCCTTTCAAAGTTGTCCATGTGTCGTTCTATGTCACTATTCAGGTTCCAATGGGTCATTTTACACCTTGTTCATGCTTCAGTTGAGCCTAGGTAAGGTCCATTTCCCTCTCCGAGGGTTTTGGAGGTAATTTCTCTTGGAGGGTCAAATCATCGAAAAAATTTGTATCCTGATGTTCATACACCTTCCCCTATCATTAATGTACCTTATTAAACACTTCCCATCATTGAGATTCCCCAAATTCCTCATTTTTCCACAAACCCTAGTTTCTTGCCACAACTTGGCAATTTTCTAGGCTAGGCCTGTGTTTTTCCCTTTTGGATCCCTTCCCCTCACTTGATCTCTGAGATTCCACTTTCCCCTACTTCCTAACATCCCTCCCTACTTCCAAAAATTTCCCCAAGAATTTAGAAGCCCCTTATCCCCTTCATTTCGCTTCATTTCGACAAAATCCCTTGTTTGACCCATCCGGATAGGTTTCACTCAAATGATGTTTCAGAGAAATAAAAGATGAATTTTGGAAAACTGAGAGAGGTTTTTGTTCAAAACATGCCAAGGAAGAAAAACCTCCTTCACTTTTTACACAGGTATACTGGTTTTGGAGAAATGTCAAGAATACCATTGCCTCAGGAGAATTGATGCACCTGCTGGAAGTAGTGTTGGGAGATTTGATTTCTGATAGGGTAAATGAACTCTAAATTGAACAATTACACCTGGGTTGGAAATTATACTCCAATATTTTTCCAACGAGCTATCACACGCCTAATTTGGACACCGGGAAGGCCTCCAAAAGCCTCCTGCAAAATGCACTATGTGCCGCGCTACGCTTATAAAAGTGCACGCTACACATATAGCCCCAAGGCTGGAAAACAACAGTTCATCACCCAAATTCTCATAAAACCACTTCATTTGTCTGCAATTAAGTTATTTATGCCTGCCCAGTGATTCTTGGATTTGTTATGGTGTTTCGAATGTGAAGAAAACAAGTGTTTGATATGGTGAACATCAAACCCTACCTTATACCAAATCTGCTCCTAGGGTTATGCATAAAGTTTGAAGATTGTGTTGGTGCTAAATTCTTGCCATTTGTCAACCTTTTCTTTGTATTCCATCACTACTGTCACTACCATGTGACCATGTCATTGTCCCTTCCCCATATTCATTATCCTCATATCCCTTTATACTTTTGGTTCCCATGTGAAATCCCAAACCCTATTACTTACTACTACATTCCTTCATTGATAAAAGCCTAGTATCCATAACATTCAAAGGCTGTTACTTTGTCCTTGATTCCACTTGACTCACTGATATGTTGCCATTTCATTTCACTCCTGTCCCTAAAAACTACCCCACATCACCATATCCCATTCCTATCTCACTTATAGGTGTTCTCAATCCCTCATTCCCCTTTGGCACGCGTTTGGTGATTGGAGACAAAGACACCAAGGTCTCATTTCTCATTTTAAACAAGCTGAACATACACATTGCAACACCATGACTGACAACAACACATCATACAACGAAGACAGGGATTGCACCACTGAAACTGCATACACCAGAAGGACACTGAAGCGCCGTAAAAAGCCTGATCCACTCCAGGTTTTGGCCGAGGCCTCTTTAGCTCATCATCACACTTGACAAGGAGACTCCAGCCCAAATTTCAAGAGATTTGGGATATTTTTGGTAATTTTGGTTAAAAAACAGGCTTTTTCTCTATATGCACCGCGCACCTTGCGCGACGCATAGGATTGGAAGGTCCAAATGACAAATGGCTTGCAGTTTTGGTTTTTTCATGAGAAATCATGAATTTTGGTACTTGGACAAGAAATTTGGGCAAGTTTTTGGTCCCCAAAAGGTCAAAAAACATGCAAAAAATGACCTCACTGCCCCTTTTTGGACACACAGGAAGCAGTCTTGGGAGAATGCACTTTTGGAGGGGCAAATGGACACTAAATTGAAAAATTCCACTTGGGTTAGAAAGTAGAAAAGCAGGGCTTTCCAACAAGCCAACCTGAGCTCAATTTAGACGTCAGAAGGTACCTCAAAATCAGCAGCAAAGTAGCGCGACACACACAGAAATCAGCGCGGCGCACAGAGGTTTTTGGCCCAATTTTCCACCTTCCAGCTCAGAAATTCGGCCAGTTTGACTAGTTTTGCTTCTTGATGTAATTTTTGACTTATTTTGATGTAATTAAGTGAAAATGATGTAATTTTGGCACTTAGTTACTTGTTCTAGAAGATTCATTCACCAAAAAGTGAAAATTAAATGAATGAATCAGTTTCCTACCTTATAGAAGTAAGTTGTTTTGACTGCCTAGATTGTAGTGCTTTGTTTAGAATTGGTTGAAACATCTCCTAGGATGATGAGCTCGACCCCTAGAGGGAAGGGAATGGGTTGGCTTGCCTATATTATGTATTTTCTAAGTCATTTTTAGGGTGGGACTTTTGGGAAAAGCTTAGACTCTATTGTACATTATATCTCTGCAATTTTGGCAAAGGAAAGACCAGGGTTTTGCAGCACTGTTTGGGATTCATGTGGCTTTATGTTTTGATGGTGTGCCTCTCTGAGTAATTTTAAGTTTATCTAGTGTTTTGTGTATCATCTTCATGCTTCTTCTTCTGAATTTAAAACAAATGAGTGATTAAGGTGGAATTCATAGCTGTTATGCTCTGCCTTTGAATTTGTTTAAATTTCCATGTTTTCTTCAGTTTAAGGAGAATCCTTGAGACTTCCTTGCTCTCCTTAGCTCCTCACCCGTCTGATCTACCCACCTCACTTACTTTAAAGCATCAAAACGATTGCCTTCCTTGCCCCAATCAGATCTCTGCTGAAACTGTGCCTCATCCTCGAGCCCAAATGGCCTTTCCCATTGTTTTCAACAAAACCCTAAAAACCCAAATCAAATCAAACCCTTGCACGTAATACCTAGCCTAAGATTAGTTGCAAATTTAGTCATCTCAAGCCTCTTTGATTACCTTTTCCGGGATAGACCCGGAGAGAGCCCTCTCCTGTCCTCGTAGGGCTAGCTACGAGGCTGAGCGCGGTTTGATGTAGCCTTGAGTTTTACCTTATTTCAACCTAAGGTAGATTTGAGCGCTAACATAGGCACAAGACATGGAACTCTGCTCCATAACCCTTGCTTAATTTTTTAAGGAGCTTGACAAAAGATAAGGGACTCTGCTACATATCCTTGTTTCATTTTTAAGGAGTTTGACAAAAGATAAGGAAATCTGCTCCGTCCCTTGTTTCACAAACCAAAAGAGGCCATGGACTCCAAAAGGTTCTCATTAGATGGGAGAACAATGCTCTAGAAGGGATACATGTCTAGGGATCCAAATGAAAAATAGGGTTCCACTTCCCCCAGTACATGATGTACCACATCACCTAGTAGATCATCAGTAGATGTGGGCATGGAACAGGTGGCCACATAATTAACCTGTGGCGGGGGTGATACTACTTGCATATAAGCACCATTTAGGGATGATGGTTAAGTGGGAGCTGATTCATGACCAATGAATGTAAGCTGATCAATGATCACAATGATTCCTTCATGCGGGAAACACATCACTCAAAAGAGGGAGGAAACAATAGATCCCATGATATAAACATAGTCACGACCAAGGAGTAGATTAAAATCCAACGGGCCTTGGACAACCATCATGTCTATATAGAGTCTTTCCTCCCAAAGTAATAGGAAACTTAGGAAGGATCCCTAACGGTTGACTGGTTCCTCTGTTAAAATCCAATAGATTCTGGGTGACATGGACAAGCTGAGGAGAACCTAAAGCTTTCCAAGAAGTTGAGGACACGTTACTAACAGATGCGCCCTCGTCTATGACTGTGCTAGGTACGTCCATATGGTAAGCCTATACTGTAATCTAGAAAGGCACATAAGGTAGAAGGTGATATCATGTGAGTTGACTCCAATCAAAATAAGTGACTAAAGTACTTGGAGGGGGTGTCCTAGGAACGTGAGAAATACCCTCTCGCTTTATGGGAACAAGAGAACTCCTCTCATGCACCTCGGGAATGGGAGGATTTCCTTCCTGTTCATTAGAAACTGAAGAAACCAGAAGAACCTTAGCGGTATGGGGTTCACTCTCTACCTGAAAGGTACAGTTAACTGAAGGTGGAACCAAGTCTACTGGTTTCTCAACCAATGATTGGTCGAGAATGGACTCACGAGACTCACCTTCAAAGAGAGTGGGATTGACCAAAGGTGACTTTTGATCAATCACTGGATCAACTAGTGAAGGATCAGGGGAAAGATTTCGATACCCAGTCATAAGACGAGGTTGTGAAGCTGTAAGGTTTTCCAACTCTTTTAAAGCTTCATCCATAAAAGGACAAAGGTGAATAGGATGATTACCTTCACACAACTTACAGGGAAATTTGACTTTTCCCTTTTTCCCATAGGCTTTATCGTTACTAGTTGAGGGTTTGTCACTAGCATGATTGCCAAAGGCTAATGGCAAAGGTCAATGTGAACCTGTAGAACAAACTTCTAAGACCTTGGGAATACCAGGACAATTTCGAAGAAGGTGGTCACCCTTACATAAAATGCAAGGGAATTTTACTTTCCAAGACTCGTTGTAATATTTTTCTTCATTAGTTTCATCGGTAGCAATGATTACTTGGTTGCCCCCTTGCTTATTTGGCTTCTTCTTCTTCTTCTTAGCTTCCTGGTTACTATAATCCATACTTTCACCAGGCGAAGAGGAAGAACGAGGTGAAGAAATAGGCAAAGAAGGCAAGGGGTCAACCTTAGGATCAACATGAGGTTAATATTGTTCAGGTGGAGGAGAACTTGGTTGAAAATCAGTTTGGAACGGAACCAATGAGGTCAAAAGCAACCAAACAGGAAGACCAATGGTCAATCTAGGAAGGGACAACGTTGCCATATAAGGAGCACTGATATTTCCAAAAGAAGGAAAAGTACTAGGATTCCCGTGGGTTTCCTTGACTAGTAAACTTGAGAAATGTTGCCATTGGTATCAACCTAAGATCTACTAAGGAATATTTCCACAGTCAATTAATTTTATAATTTTGAAATTAAAACTTATCCTTTTAATGTTTTAAGAGTCGAGAAAAGGACTAAAAGGTGACTCTAGTCACTTTTGTAGGTTTAGCGAGCTTGAAAGGACAAGTTGCTCGATGATCTTTTCAAATTTAAAGAGTCAGAAAAGATCGAAAGGACTACTCAGGTGAATTTCGGTAGAAGGAGTACCAAGTAACTATGAAATGTAATATACATCTCAACAAATAAATTTACCAAGGACTTGACATACGTGCAGGAAATCTCTCCGAATGTTGTGTTCGGTGTATCATGTTTACAGGGTGGAAAACTCGGTTCCTATTAATAAAGGTTTTCAACCTATGGGGGTCTCCTTTTATATGCACGACGGTATGGGGAGCACAAGTCCGTGCTAGCGCTATCTACTGCTGAAGCGAATGACAACTGCTAAGTTTTAAAGACGTCAGAACACGTCTCTAACCTAGACCACTAAATATCAACATTAATGTTTCAAATTATCCTTAGATTAATTGATAGATTTTAAAGTTGATCTTGGAATTATGTTTCGATTTCAAGGCCTTAACGATGTCACCTGAACACCTATGATGCAAATATATGAGAAAAATAAAACTTTCATTTCTATGAAATCTAGACTAACCAAGGGAAGAAATTTCAATCAATAATGCATCAAACAAAATGAATCACACAAAATTCCTTCCACTAACTTTCACTTTCGTGTTCCAAACGCAATGCCAAAAGTAAAAAAATATTTTCACTTTTCACTATCCTAAATGCAATTTTTCGAAAGAAAAATGATTTTGACTTTACAAAGATGCACTTGTATGAATTATGCTTTTCTTTTCATTTTAAACAATTTTATGCACCTAATAGAGTTTTTTAGCTTTCAATCATCAAAAAATGTGATCTATTATCAATGATGAATCTAAAAAAATAACTTCTTAATGCAATTAATCTAATGCATTTTCATGAAAAGTAAATTTCGAAATACAAGCTAAAAGAGATGCAAAACGATGTTTTCAACGATTTCCACAAAAAATAACACTCAACCAATCAACAAAACAAGCATCTCAACGACACCAATAAGCAACAAGCAATGACTAATGGCTAAAAACCCTAGAATTTAGTCAGATTTCACTTTGAAGCCAACGAGGCAAATTTTTCAAATTAATCAAAGAAATCAATAAAAAAATGAACAAATTTAAGCATGCAGGATGGGAAAAGACCTTAGGGGCCAAGACACACTAGATTCTAAGGAAGAAGTCTTAAAAATTCTCATATTCAAGGATCATCGCTACTTTACATACTCAAAACCACAATTATCGCTACTTTGCATAGGAAAACCTGCGATGGCATCATTACTTTGTATAGCAAAAGTAGTGATGATTTCAACACAACCAAAAAATGAAGATTTTTTTTTCATTGCAACTCTAAAGGTAAAAACCACGATCATCGCGACTATAAAGGTAAAAAAACGCGATGCCATCGCGACTGTAAAGGCTAAATCCGCGATGGGCGAGAATATAAAACTAAAAATATTCCAAGAAACAATCCAAACTTAGCACTCTAAAGCAGTGATCAGTAATGGTATAAACCCAGACTGATGCAGACAAGCCAAAAAATCGACGGTTGGTCAAACTAGTCAAAAGATCAGGGTGAAAGGTTGGATGGAAAGGATCATAGGCTCCCTAGCAGAGTTGCCATTTTTTGCAAGGTTAATCCTCTTTGTGGACAGAGACGATCCCTCTAGCCCAATGAGTGGGTCTAGCAACTGAAGTGACAATCAACTAGACATTTTCCTAGATTATAATTGAAAAGTGGAACAAGAGAGATGGCCTACATTGCTCTGATGCTATTCCGATTTCCTTTGCTGATATCCTCAAACCGCTTGTGTCACAGACTTGTTCCTGCTTCTTTCAGTGCTTATGTACATGCACAAGTGACCAAGAGACAACAAAGAATGCTAAAACCAATAACAAATCCAATAATAACCTAATTAGCCGATCAAGGAATGCCAAGCCAATACATACATGAACATATATATTTTGGGAAGATGAACCAGCAGTTGTATTATTATTTAGAGAATAAAGGGAAGATTACAACCATAGTCTTGATGTTTAAAGGCACTCCTTGAGTGGTAATCCAAGTCCAAGCTAATAAACTCTCCAAAAACTCCTTCTCTAAGTCTAATGAATAGCCTCTAAGCATAAGCTCAACATAGGGTTGCAAATGGATATAGACCAACAAACCAACCTCTAACCTGACCAACCATTTGGGAATGGGAGAGGATGAATTTGTAGACTAGGAGAGGGAGTTAGGACTTCTCCAAATATAGGATTATGTCCACATCTCAAGGAGGTAGCTCATAGGGATAAGACAAAGAGGTCAAGATGGGAGGATTTGACCTCATCTATGTGAAGCCACCTCCAACTCGCCGCTCTGGAAGCTTCTAGATCACGAAGTTTCTCATCTCCTTTGGGAAAAATTCCTTTTTGGGATCATCATGGTTATATGAGTAAACAAAGCGATGCCATCGTGGGTCGGGTATAGTGAAACATGTGACCATCGCAGTTTTTAGCCTCATGAGAGTGATGATGCTTAAATTAGGGTTAAAGAGCTATTTCCTTTAGGGGAAGCTCAAGGAATTTTCCAATCAATGTCTTAGGAAGGCTCTGAACTGCATATATGAATGAGTACACTGCATTATGGTCATGTTTTAGGCACTTCAAGGTATGTCAAAGGGAAGTGCAGGAGGTGTGACAAAATACTGTGTAACAATACTCTAAGGTTATGACAATGAAAATTTAGTTATTTTTTACTTTGATTATTTTTAGAAATAGATTAGTAATATAAGGGAAACCCCAATGATGGAAAATGGGTTTCTGGATTGGAGATTTTGTGAATTGTAACAAAAATATTTTTGATTAATTAAGAAGCTTTAAAGGAGTAACAATTTTGCTAATATCATTAGAGTTTCATTTGATGTTAAATGTTTATGATTGCAGATAATTATTGATGCTCTAATTAAGGATTATTGTTTATGTTGTTGACTATTCATTTGACATTTGTAGTCCATTATTATGAAGTTAGCAAGTTATTTTAATAAATGTTTATTGGGCTCGAAGCATCAAGAATTTTTTATTCCTATTCTTTTCTCCCTTCAAAGTTAAATGCCAATAATGATTATCTTTTCCTTTTTTTACATTGTCTTAGTTAAAATGATCTCTTCAGACTAATATGAATGAATTGTCTCGTACACTTAATTAGAGGTTATGAATAAATGTTGAAAGGTTAAACAAAAGTCACATCCATATCCCTTACAAAAGTAACTCAATTAACAAAACATCTAAAATAAGAAAAAGCATTCACAATACCCTTTCAAATCCCATCAACTTCCAAGGTTGCCATACTTTAACTTGGAGGATAGTACCAATGTAGACAACGAGAAGTTTGATTGTGCCTTGTATTTTCATATTGACCCCTATTGTTGGTGATAAAAAATTGCAACCTCAATATAATTTGCGATGGAAGGATGGCCTGTATGACAAGTCAAGAAAACAACCCACATCCAGAGAAATTGAATTTCGAGAGCTCTATTCTAGAATATGATCAACCTCAAGGTTTGGAAATCCATAGCAATACCCTTGAAGTAATATCATATGTGATATCCAATGATAAATTAAACACTTTTAGGAGAATCATCTGAGCATACGCTAGGCAGATTAGTATGTTACACATAACACCTCTTCGACCTAAGAAAAAATCACATGAAATTAATGGAATCGACCCTAAAACATACATTGGTCCAGATTATTGAATATTTAGTGGAAGTATGGTTATAATAAATCGAACATCCCTTTGGAGTAATTCCTAGTTCCCTAGCCAATCCCTCTTCCATATCATTTGATAATAAAGATTCTGATCACTCACAAAGTGAAGAGTCGAAAGATGAATATGGATATGTTAATTCTGAGCCTGAAGTTAGAAACACAGGGAATGACAATAGCACTAATAAACCATTGATTTGAAGGGATTCCTTAGCACTACTAGATCAAATTCACTGACTACCCAAACATCCAAAGAACCTCCTTCTTGAGTATGACCTGGAAACTACAAGATCCCTAGAAGATCATTTCAAGAAGTTTATATTAACCATAAAACTCATGAATGTTTAGAATGAAGTTGTATTATGCTAATGATTTCCCTACACATTCCAAAATTATGCATTCGCCTAGTATTTTAACCTATTCATAGTGTTTATCACTAATTCGGCTCAATTTCAAAAAGCCTTCTAGATAAGTTTAATGATGAAACAATTGAAGCACTAATGGCATACATATTTTCTTTGTCTATGGTATCAAATTAAAAGGTGATAGATTTTAGTCAATGTTACATAATCACGTTACACAAGTTTCAATGATGCACAACCCATGCTTAAGAATTAAAAATCGAGACTTATGCAAACACCCTACTACTGCTATTTCTATGTTTGTAAAAAGGGATGGCAAGGATTAATTAGTTGTGAAATTTGAGAAAGCCAAGAAAATATAATTAAAGATGAAAATATATAAATAAAGTCAAAAAATCTAGCAAAAAAAGTATCCCAAAATATTTAAGAAAGGAGTATTAGAAACTAAGTCACAACTAAAACAACCTTTGGAAGGAAGTGAAAATAATAATATTGATATTGAACTTCAAAGGATGATTAAGAAGCTCACAAATGAAATCACTGATATGAAAATAAGTGTGGGAGATGGTACATCTAATCAAAGACGATTTAGACCTTTCTTTAGGAGGCCACCACCCCAAAAAGCTATAGAACCTTGTCCTTCAAGTCTCGATATTGACTAAGATTATGTAGAATCAGATACCTTTTGTAAATATCACCAAGCTCAACATTCTGAGAAAAAATGTCCTTAATGGATAATTTCCATGAATACAAATAATTCTTGGACGTTTTCTCTTTATCCCACTTAACTATAGAATAATCCCAAGGTATTGGGGCAAAATATGTTGAGAAATCTAAAGGGAAATGAGTAGAGTGATTTCTTTTTCTTTGATAATTGCTTGTGATGTCTTTTTACTTATCTTACTTATTAGTTTCTCTTAGTATTATTATGCTTGTGTATCATCAAACAAATACCAAAACAATAAGAATAAGAACACATAATATAGGTTGCAATCCAGGGCTAAAACCTCTCCACTTGAGAGGAAAACCAACAAATCTCTTGTCTTCCTTATAGATTCTTAAATTGACGAATTCCAATACCTTTAAACCTAGACCAATACCCTCCAAGACCAACTCCAACCTTTCTGTATGATGTGCTTTCCTTGTCCAAGTAAAACCCAATCAAATCTCTTCTAGTAGCACAACTTTGACCTCCAGCTGCAGAATTTTGGCCTCCACTGCAGACTTGAAATTTTTGGCCCTCCTATAGTTATTGTTTCCACACGTGTGAGATTATTTTAGCCTCCTAAGACTTCCTTAGACCTTCTCTTGAATTATATGACTTTTGGAGCTTGAGGATGGCTTCTTACGACCTTCGCTTGACCTTATTTACTTCTCTTTTTCAAGGTCGAAATTATAGAGGAAAAGCCTAGATCTGTTGTAGAAGCCCTAGCCTTCCTTCACACGTGTGAGAGAGAATTAGCTGAAAACCAAGTCTTCTTCCTTCTTCATTGCCTTCTTCCTCTTCTTCCTTCACTTGAATGAGTGAGAGATGAATGTGCTCCAAGGAGGTTAAATTTCCTCCTTTATATAGGCTTCTCAAAGGTGGATGTGACTCCTCAAATTAGGCTGACTTGGCAACTACAAGGATGAGTTGATCTTGGAGGGTATTTTGACACTTCTAAGGACAAAAATGTTTTTCTTTACAAGTTGCAATGTGTCTGAAGGGGTCTTCAACTCATGACAATGACTCTGTTGACTTCTTGACTTAGGATAAACCCTAGAAGCACTCAATGGGTGCTTGACCTATAAAGTAAAAGACCTTGAGCACGAAACCCATGCTCCAATAATAATAATAATTATTATTTCATTTTAAAATTTATAAGAATCAAAAGTACATTTCATAACCTAGTTACACATTTTTCAACACTCCCTCTTAACTAGGGAGGTATTCATAAATGGTACATGGAAATTATCAATCTGAAGAGATATCATAAGAAGAGTTGGATTGGTAACCCATCTATTTAGCATCATAACAACCAACATTATCATATAGCAAGGCCTTGACTAAAAAATCTATCTCTCCACAAGATCATAGCACAATGCTGGAAAGACCAATAATTTATAGACACCATCATCATTGTCTCTCAACGTGCATACCCCACCTGAGTGTTCACAAAGTGTGACGTTCCTTGGAATATTCTTATCTTGGATAGATAGTCCTCCAACAATATCAGTCCATAACTACTCTTATCTTGGATGCTATACCTCATCCTCTAAGAGTATCAGATGCTAGATGCTTACCCAATCCTCCATTTAGTCTTCCCAAGTGAAGACAAGAATGATGTGCCTACCTCTCCCTCTCAACTAGGGAGGATACATCAACCAAACCAAGCTTGTTTCTTAAATATAAAAGATTCTTATTAGGGGGAGATTTTGTCAATATGTCAGCTACCTGCTCATTGGTGGAGATATATTGTAGCTTCAACACACCATCTTATACTAGCTTCTGAATGTAGTTATACTTATTGTTGATATGATTCGTCTTTCCATGAAACACTGGGTCTTCAAATAATTGACTACAACTGGTGTTATCACAATGTATCACAGTAGGGTCCATAGGTCCATCAAATAGGTCAGATAACATCTTCCTCAACTAGGCCACTTCTCTGCTTACTTCATAGGCTGTAATATACTCTGCCTCAACACTACTCAAAGCAACTGTATGTTTATTTATACTCATCCATGAGATGATCGAGGATCTCAAACTAAAACATCCTCTTGTAGTTGTCCTTCCATCTTGCTCACTACCTCCCCAATTAGAATCTATATATTTGATCATGTGGACATCATTCCTCCTATCAAATTTCAGGTAGTAGCGGATGGTTCCTTGCAGATATCTCAGAATATGTTTTGTTGCTATCCAATGATCATGCTTTGGCTCCACTTGGAATTGACTGAGAACATTCACTACAAATCATATGTCTGTCATCAGGGAGCCAATCAATTGTCTATACTTGGAAGGATCCACAAGGCTCGATTCAGAACTCCTTAGTCTTTTCAAATTTGTGATCATTAGGGTTGTTATTGGTTTGCAATCCATCATGTCAAACTTCTTCAACATCTTGATCTTATACTTTCCTTGACCTGGATAGATATCATCAGGTCCTTTCCAGAATTCTAGTCCCAAATAGTAGTGTATTAGTCCTAGATCATTCATGTCAAATTCTGCTACTGGTTGCTTCTTATATTCTTCAATTTGACCCTCCACACCTTTCAAGATAAGGTCATCCACATACAAAATAATTATTATCGAATCTCCCTTCACCACCTTAATATAAAGGTTTGGATCAACAAATTTCTTTGTGAAGCCTAATATCTGAAGGTATGCATCCATCCTAGCATACATGCCCTTGGTGCTTGCTTGAGGCCATATAATGCCTTCTTAAATCTGCACACATATGCCTTTCTATCTTTAACTTCAAATCCCAAGGGTTGTTTTATATATACTTCCTCATCAATTGTGCCATCTAGGAATGTGGTCTTGACATCTATTTGGTGGATGCTCTATCCCGTTGATGCTACCAAAGAGACAAATGAACACATAGTTGTATACCTTGTTGTCGGAGCAAATGACTCTTCATAGTCTAAGCCCTCTTGTTGAGAGAATCCTCCAGCCACAAATATTGCCTTATATTTATCAATACTTCCATTTGCTGCATGTTTGATCTTGTATATCCATTTGGAATTTACCACATATTTGTCTTCAGGCCTAGGCATGATCTTCCAAACTCCCTTCTTCATTCTATATTGATGTTCTTAATTCATGACATCCTTTCATTCTTGGTTATTGACAACTTCTTCGAAAGTGGATGGCTTTGCGTCTATTAGTTTTGTCATATATGATGCATATCCATAGTATCATTTGGGCTTCTTTATCTCCCTGAATGTGCCTTGAGCTGCTCCATGACCTTTTGCATCAAGTAGTGTAGAATTCAACTAGTTAGGTCTCTTTCTAGTTTCGGGGAGAACCATGGTATATGTTCACTTGGACCTTCATCTTCATAATTTGATTGTTCTTAATGAATTTAGACTTCTGTGATCCATAACATTTGTTTAGAGAATTTTCGGCAAAATCACATAATTAATCATTTGTCGACGCGTTTCGAACCAACTAGTGTGGTTCATCGTCAGGGCAAATTGAAGATACAGATCCAATTCAGCGTGTTAAATAGTCTAAGCAGAGTCTCAAACGGCTAAAAACTCTAACGACTACTTTTCCACTCCAGGACCCCGGTCAAACTTCCTTTAACTGATTAATATTAAATTACTATTATAATTATGGAGCTAGGTTAACCAGGTGAAAAATAAAAC
>APFE030406909.1:24845-39957 GCA_000404065.3 Pinus taeda | reverse complement strand
GGATTTGAGGTAGGATCGAACAACACTTGGTTTCTCATAGGATAATGTATGTTTAGAGAAGGATTGCTCTTGTTTGTCTTGTTTGTCACTAGAGAGTCTTAGACTCCTAGGGAGGTTAGGTTTTTCCGCAAAAATAACTCTTTCTGCATGACAAGAAGAACAAGAGATGGAGCAACACGACGAGGAATTCATCGAACGTCAGGTTGAAGGTAGGTCTTCATAACACCAACTTTCTAAGGAAATTTGCTTTGGTATTGTCTGTGCAGTGACTAGACCCACTCTAGGGCTAGAGGGGTTGCCTCTATCCACAGAGGGAACTTACCTGTGTCATAAGTTGGCGACTCCACTGGGGAAACTTGTCTTTTGTATTTTCCATTGGTTGGCTTTGATGGTTTATTGTCTTCCTTATTATTTGGGTAACATACTTCATTCTGGAAGCTGTTGGACTATTCTATAGCCTTCCCACCCTTCTGAGTGATAGATCTAGCCCTGCTCCAGTTAAACTTGGCAAGCTTTGGGCTCCCCACAGCTTGTGCCTGTCACCCAGAATCTATTGGCTTTCGATGGAGGAACAAGTCAACCCTTAGGGATCCTTCCGAAGTTCCCTATTACTTTGGGAGGTAAAACTATCTATATAGACATGATGGTCATCCAAGGTGCATAGGTTTCAATCTTCTCCTTGGACACGACTATATTTATGTCATGGGAGATCTTGTTTCTTCAATTTTTCGTGTGGTTTGTTTTCCACACGAAGGGAGAATTGTGACTATTGATTAATTTTCATTCATTGGTCACCAGGTACCTCCTTCGCAACCATCATCCCTTATCGGCTCTTATTTGCAAGCCGTACCTTCCCCGCTACAGGTCAATTATGTGGCTACCCGTTCCATTTCCGCATCTGCTGCTAATCACATAGATGGTCTCGTACATCATTTACTAGAGGCATTGGACCTCACTCTGTCGTTGGTACCTAATGGCTTGTATTCCTCCCAGAGCATGGTTCTTCCATCTAGTGAAGACCTCTTGGGAGCCATGTTCTCATATGGTCCATGAATAGTTTTGACGAGGCGAGTTCTTGATCTGGTGTCAACCTCGTTAAAAAATGAATCAAGGATTACAAGGACAGTTTCTTCCTGTATCAACCTCATTAAAAAAGATGAAAAGATGTCCGAGGATAGTTCCTGGTCTTGTTCCAACCTCGTTAAAAGATGAATCAAGATATTCAGAGCATCATTCCTTGTCTTGTGCCACGCTCATTAAAACTGAGACAAGGGTTCCGAGGATAGTTATTTGTCTTGTGTCAAACTCGTTAAAAAATGGAACAATGAGTTTTGAGGATAGTTCTTTTACTGTGTCAACCTTATTAAAAAATGAAACAACTCCCTTTTCCAAATCGAGTCTTTGATTAAGATCTCGTAAAATCCTAGTCGAGTATTTTCAAGATCTCAAAAGTGAAGCTTCATTCCATCCACCTAGTTGAATGAAATGAAGCTTAGGGGGCATGTACCTCGATTCGAGTCATTATGCTGGGGGCATGCGAACTTATGGCAAGTATAGTTTTTCATTTCAAGCTTGTGTAAACATGAAACCGAATCCAAGAAAAGTTCTCCATGGTTCAAGCTTGTGTAAAAATGAACCCACACCTGATTTACATCTTGTGAGTGCAGTTTTTATTAGCTAATTTATGTTAGATGAGCCTTGGTTGTTTCATTCCATTGTCACCATCTCTTTGGCCGATCATATGCTTTCACTTGGTTGTTTTTCCTTTCCTGAGGGACCACAATGATGAGTGGTTTTATTAGCTAGCCTCTTGACCATTATGTGTTTTGAGCTGTTCCTCCATTGCCGGAACCAGATCGATACCCTTTATACCACTCGTTCCTCCAGGAAAAGTTACCTTTATTCTCTTTTCTGACTCATAAAATATGAAAATATTACCGAGTATTTTTTCCCTTTTAACTCATTAAAGAGAATAAAAATTGGAGATCTGCTTTTAGCTCTTTTCCGACCCTTTAAAACTAGAAGATCGCCGAACTCTTGTCGCTTTGAACTCATTAAAGGTTGTGAAGCATCATCTACCTAGCATAATTTTACCCCTTTTTCTGGTTGGGATAAACTATTTACAAAAAAGGTATATGTTGATCTCTCACGATCGAAAGATTCCCTTGGATATTATTTTCTACCTTTTTGGGTTCGAGCGACAAATGTATGAAAAGGGACCTTTGGAATTTTCTTTTCCATGTCTTTTTCAAACTCTCTAAACATGAAAAAGACTCCAAGTTTTACCTATGTCAGACTCGTTAAACCCTGAAGACATTGGAATTGTCATCATGACGAGATCGAGCTTCTCCTTTATAGGCCTTGTTAAAAATCACTAGGTTGGATTTGTCCAAAGGATGAACTTACATTACAAGAATATACTATCCCCTTCAAGCTTGTGTTTTAAAAATAATTGAGGTACTCGCAAGAAATGGTGGGGGAAAATTTGGAAACATTTTGTTGATTGCATTAGTTATTATGACAGCTTGTCACTCTTATACATCGACACTCTTTCTGCTTCGTGTTGAGTTGGGATATCCTCATTTTATCATTAGAATTTTAGGTTTTGGGTTATTAATTTTGCCTCATTCCATCGAATCCCTACTGCATCGTCGTGACCTTTGATCCCTTGGTACCAAAATGCTGCCAAATTCCGGAGTCGTGTTGCCAATATGTTCAATAGATTAATCTTTCTGTAGTTTGTAGCCTCACACAGCTTCCTCAAATTCTTTGTCTCATTCACAATCATCTTGTTCCTTTGTCTCGTGTTGATGGTGTGGGAAACATTATGGCCCTTCTTCAACCGGTCGCTTCCTGTCAAATTCAGCTCATTATCCGTGAAGTTGACCTAGAGACTCCTTTATGGTACCTTGGAGCTTGCAGGCCTCAATGGCAAGTTCTTCGCACTTGAAGACAGGCTTGCATCATTGGTCTTCGATCAGAAGATTTCACAAGTGTTCGACTCCAAATCATTTTTTCACACTTTGTGTATTGTTCTAGCAGTACCTTGAGAACCATTGATATTACTGGTGGTCTCTCTCGCGCTTGTTAATGATTCACATCATTGGCCGGTAATCAAGTGATTTTCTAGTGTGCTCGACTTCAACACATCTATTCGCATATTAGAAATTGTATAGTGGTTAGGTTGGGATTCAAGACCCTGGGCTCAGATTTCAAAAGTCTAGGTTGCGTGGATTGATTTATACATGACTCTTTTGATTGGATGGCTGCGACCATCCCTGAGTCATTTTTGTGGTCTTTCTGATTGGATGGCTGCATCCATACCACAAACCATTAATATTTATATTCTGGATGGTTGCGCCCATGCCTTATGCACATGTATTTCCTTTCACTATGTACTCATGTACCAGAGCTATCATTTGTACTCGCGTCTGCAGGTTCTCCATGAGGACGTTCTGTTTTGGTTATGGATTCGTAAAGCATTTCACCCCTCCCACTCTCTTGGCCTTCATGCTTTAGGGGGCATCTTTTACATAGTAATTTGTCACCGACTCTGCATTCCCTTATCCCGAATACTGCTAGATCATGTTACTGACGTCTGTACTGTGTCATGTTTCCAATTATGTGTCATTACCTTCCTTGCAATCTCAGGAAGAGTGTCTCATTTCATTATCCCTGAAGAAGACCCTTTTTTCCTAAGTTTTTGGGTCATCGCGAGTCAGAAGTTATCCCCCTCATGAGGATGCTCAAGTTAACACTAACCCTAGTGAAGTCTTCGCTCTGTCTCTATGTTGCACCTGTAATGAGCCGGATTTGGCCAATTTTTCAACAACTTGTCGAAACTTCGAGATGAAATTGTTTCATGGGCGGTCCTAGGGCTGGTTGTTGGTTTAGTTGAGCTCGCATTTCTCCTCTGGGATATTTGTTCCACCTTTTGTGCAACCTCCCTAAGAGATAAGCTCTTCCTTCCTTCTCTTATGGGACCGCTCCCTCCTATAAATATCTCCTCCATGAATAGCATCAGCTAGCTCAGATGTAACTATATGATAGCTAGATGTAAATTGATAGTTTCAAGTTTCTAAGAGAGGATTAGAGGTGGAGAGTGTTATTGGAGTGTGGAAGTAGCCTCATTTGTATTTTGATTTGAGAGATGCTTGAGTAAAGTTGGCTTGAGAGATTTCTAGTATCAACCCTTTTGGACATAAGAGAGGGTCATATGTTCCCTTGGGAGATGGTTCAAAAGTAAATGCTTACAGAGACATACCCGATAGGACTCTTCAAGGACGCTTACGACATCAAGGCTTAGTTGTAAGTTTTACTTTGATTTATATTAATACAAATCAATATCTTGTTCCCTATATAGTGCGTTAAATTGTATGTCGGTAGCTTGAGGTTCCTTGAATCTTCAAGTATATTGTTTGGTTATTTTCTATTGCATTTTTGGTGTTTCTCTACATGTTGTTTTCAGGTATGAGCAACTAGAAGAACAAGAGCTGGAGCAACATGATGAGGACTTCATCGAATGTCGGGTTGAAGGTAGGTCTTCATAGCACCAACTTTCTAAGGAATTTTGCTTTGGTATTGTCTGTGCAATGACTAGACCCACTCTAGGGCTAGAGGGGTTGCCTATGTTCGCAGAGGGAACTTAATTGTGTCACATGGAAACACCTCTAGCTACAAAAAGGAGGAAGGAGAATGCCACTTCAGGTGAAGAGGTTGATCCTACCATTTACAGGTATCTTGTGGGGTCCTTGATATATCTTACGAACACAAGACCCGACATGTGCTATGCAATAAACTAGTTGATTCAAGCTATGGTGCAGCCTACCTAGCTATAATGGAAGGCAACAAAGCATGTGTTACAATACCTCAGAGGCACTACTGAGTATGGATTATGGTACAAGAGGACATAGGGAGTGAAGCTCTAAGGCTTCACTGATGTAGATTGGGTGGGGAGTCCATTAGTCAGGAAATATACTTGAGGTGCTATCTTCAGTGTTGGGTCTGCATCTATTTTTTGGTACAAGAGGAAGAAAAGGTTTGTGGTGCTCATCTCAACAAAGGTTGAATACATGGATGCAAGTCAAGCATCATGCGAGGCCATATGGATGAGGAAAACACTTGTGAGTCTTTTCAGTTAGGTGATCGATTCGATAATGATATATTGTGATAATCATAGGTTCATTAATCTCTTTGAGAATTTGGTATTTCATGATAGGTCCAAGCACATTAATACCCAATATCATCATTTGCGGGACTATGTGCAAAGGAGAATTATGTTTCTACAATACATTCCAACCGAAGAGAAATATGCTGACATCTTGATAAAGGAATTATCAAGAGGTAAATTTAAATTCCATAGGTGCAGGATGGGGGTGGTGAAAAATCCCTTTCTTACTAAGAGGGAGTGTTGAAAAAAAGTAGCAAGAAAGGCTCAATTTGACTTTAGCCTTAGTCAAATTGAGTAAATCGTCTTTCCACATTAGTAGGAAAACTTGGAGGCAGTTAACTAGTGTGAATTGGCTCTTATCACTCATTTAACTCAATAAATTTGAGTTAGAGGGCTTGGAGTTTAGTTATGCATGTGTGCTTGCTAAATTTTAGTAATCAAGTTTAGTTATTTTCAGTTGTATTCAGTTAACTGACCTCTAACTATTGGTAGAGTCAGTTGAAGGTCAATTGTGTAGTGGGACAACAGTATAACTTAGAGATCTGTCAATTAACTGATCAATCAACCCAAAGTAATGCATGCAAGGTTTGAATTCCTCAACTGAAGTGGGAATGTCAAGGAAGTGTAACATGAGTTGTAGATTAGTTTGAGTGTACACGTGTTGCATTAGGTTAGGAGACCAATCCTTGGGAATTGAGAAATCAATTAGGAGGAAATACGTATATTTTAGGGGCCAATTTCCTCAAGAATTAGGCAAGGAAATATGATGTTAGGTGAGTTGATATTTGGCTGAGTGTTGGCCAAAGTTTCTCATTGAGAAAAGAGAACAACAATCCTTTTTTAGGTTGAGATCAAAGTTGGAGCTAGCAATTGTAATAGTCTTTCTATTCAACCAATTAATGCAAAGAGGCTTGAGGGGTTTTTCCCAGTTGGGTTCCCCAAGAAGTCATTATGTATTTTTGGTTATGCTTATTGCATATTTATGCATGTTGTTATAAATTGTGATTTCCATTCCTCATATATGTAGAGTATAATTGTGTCTCTTGTTTTTTAGTTTGAAATCTTGAGCAATTGCAATTTATATCAAATTTCTACAAGAAATTCCTAGTGTTGGGAGTACCTCCCTCACTAAGAGGGAGTGTTGATATTTTTAGCTTTGTAGGTACTACAAACCATAGGCTAGAGGGTTTTGGAGGAATGAACACAAAAAATTGACTTGTGGGCTTAGAATCCAAGCCTGTGGGATTTGCACCCAAGAATGTGAGTGTGAATATGTGAGGATATTTCTACATGTGATGATTTGAGTTGATAGAGGACTTTGAGAGTAATCGGATGTAATGAAAATCACTCAAATCTGAGTTGTAGAATGAAGATATGAATTTTATAAGTTAGAGTGTGGGCTTGTGGCTCATGTTTGAGGTCGGATAGAGTCAATAGGTATTATGACAACTGTACAATCCCACTAAGGAATCAACATGAATTATATAAATTAGACTCATGTGTGTGTCATAGATGATCATCCAAGGAGCATCAATTCATAGAAAAATCACCTATGAGGTAGCCGAATTGGAGCATAGGCTAGATATGGAAGAGGAGAGCTTGCTTTGGTCTCTTTGTATGTCTCTTTCACGACCGATAAGCTATAAGAGGCTGCTGCTGTTATTAAGGGTAGATTGGATGGTGTTTTAGGGTTGTTTTGGGTAGTATACTATGTCCTACAACATGGAACATTGATGAGGAGCACCTATAACTAGGCCACATGCATTATTTGTCTTGTTTAGGGGGCCGAGAAGCTTTATCTAGGGCTGCAGATTTATTTTGGGTGAATAGGTGGCTAGATGGTTGGGTTTTGAGGCTTAAAAGAAGGCTAGAAGGTAACAAGTTGTTGGAGGAACCTTTCGGAGGGAGGCCATAGTCAAAGGGAGGTATGGAAGGCATGGAAAGTGAGTCGTAGAAACATGCTAATAATCCCTAATGATAGTTCAGTCCTACAAAAAGTTGCACCGTCCCTTGATGACATGAGGTATGAAGGTTTTTTGGTGTTTTTGAGTTGATTTGATGCATGTGGATGGTATCCTAGGAGATGACATATTTTTGATTACTGTAGTAGCCAAGAGGTAGGGTTGACATGGTTAGAAGATTCCCTAAATAGAGTGAACATGATACAATAAGGATTCATCACTCATGGTCTATTTGAGAGTAGTGTCAGAGTGGACCACGTGTGGATAGTGGATTAGGAATTTATGGTTTATTGGAGGAAAATGTGATAGTGCCCATGTTACACAGTATTTTTTCACCGTCCCTGTTACCCCTTCTCCCGTACATTGGAGGACCTATTCCGGGACCTGTGAGAAGTGACATAACCTGAAAAAACCTGCATTGTATCCCCTTGAGTCTGTACTTCATATGCCCTGAAGACACCTTCTGCAAAATACCCATAAATATAGCCCTTTTTCCATTGGTGCTGTTCCATAGTGTATCACTCGCACCAATGGGAGAAATCCTTCAAAGAGGGCGCGCCAGTTGGCGCTCTGTGTCAGAGTCGCACTAGCGTCAACCCAGTTGGGTAAATTTTTTAACAAACAAACTTCCGAAGGTTCCTTCTAACCTATCCATGAGCTGATTCCAATTTGAGTTAGTTCAGTTGGGCTTCGTATCTCCCAAGGAGGGAAGTAGTTCTCCACCTCTCATGGAAGCTTCCTAATGATAAGGAAAATACCATGAATCTGGGTGGATGGTATTATCTACTCCTCCTATCTCTATATAAGCTTGTTCTTTTCCCTTTGACGAGCTAGTTAGTAATTCTACTTTTCAAGCTCCCAAATCTAAGTCCCAAAGTCTGAGAATTGCTAAGCTCATGTTGCAAGAGGCCTTGTTCATCCTCATAAAGCTATATCTTTAAGGAGGAGATCCATGTCCAAGTAATCAAGGAGAGAGAGGCTTGTTCCCATCCCCTACAAGCTTTGCAAGGCATGTGTTGCTGATCACCCAGCCAAAGGAGGATTTGACGTCAGAACTTGGTTGTATTCTCTTTTGTTTATCAATAATAATAGACGACTATAATTATGGTTCCACTCATGTGTCTTTATAATGATGTTTGAGTTGTATCCTTTCTGATTGATACATAGTTGCATTTATTGGATTTTATGCTTGTATTTATCTTATTCTTTGCATGTGCAGGTGTCTGTTCACGAGGATCGTGAGGATTGTGACCAACTGAAGCAAAAGAACAGAAGCGACGACTCTCCTATGAATACTAGCGTTGGCTTCGAGGTAGGCTCTCATCATTGGCCTTTACTTGCAGTTAGGAACCTACGTGTTAGCGTTGTTTGATTGTTACTAGACCCCGTTTAGGCTAGTGGGATCGCCTATGTCCGCAGAGGGGATTTACCTGTACAACATTTTGGCGACTCCACTGGGGAGTTGGCTTTTTCCTTGTTTGTTTATCTTGTCTTGTTGTTTGATTTGTAAACTTTAGATGGAGTCTGAAGTCTGGCCAGATACCATTCAAAACGCTATTGCTTTGCATTAGTGAAGTAGATCAACGCTACTTCAGTCCATCTTCGGTTTGGTTTGCAAACTGAACGACTTGGAACTTGCCTTGTTCCTTGGTTATTTCCTTGGTTTCTCCCACTTGTTTAACTTTCTGGGTTGAATTACTGTGTTGTTTTTGCCTCTTGGTGTACTTAGGTATTGCTGGTTTGGCCTTGGCTCTTTTGTTTTTATTTTTCCATAGCAAACTCGGCTGGCGCTAGTTTATAGCGTAACAGTCATGCCAGTTGGCGCTTGTTGCACATTGACAACCCGCGCCAATTCCTGAAAGGTGCTTGTTGCAGCCTGACAGTCGCGCCAGGTCTGTAAACTTTTGAAGTTTGCTTGGTTTTGAACTTTTTGAGCTTAGTTTTTATCCTAAGTACCTTTATTAGACTACTTGAGTGTGTTGGAGTGTGATTTGATTGGCTTTGATCGCTACCCTTTGGGTGTTTGCGTTTTTCTACTGATTTCACATTTTTAGCCCTAGGGCATCTAGTGGCCTTGTGAATCGAGCCTCCCCGAGGCGTTTTGATATTTTTTTGGTCCAGTCGACTCTTTTGTTTGCTCCCTTATACTTGTTTGGTAGTTGTGAATCATTTTGTTGCGTTATTTGGGTGATTTGCTTCGTCTTCACTTGAAGTCCACTTCATCTTGCTTTGAGCCCATATCACACGGCTCATTGTTGTCTTTGGGATCTTTTTGGTTCTTTGGGTGTTTGATTGGTGATTTGAGGAACTGAACGTGTGTGTATTTGATAGAATTTGTTCATGTTATTTCTCAAAAGTTCGTTAGTGCATTTTGCCATTATCGAAAAGAAAAATCTCTTTTGCTTTGAATCAGTGAATGAAAATTAGGACTTTTCATTTCGATTAGTGATTTAGTGATCTTAAAGAAAAGTTTATTGATTTGCATTAGCTGCATTAGGGAAACTCTTTGTTGTTTGTGATTGTTTCATTTGCGTGAAAGCTCTTTAACTCTCTCGTAATTAGCGTTCATTGAATGAAATGACATGTTTTGGCATATAGATTGCATTTAGGGATTTTGAGAGATTACATATGGTAGGACCTGAAAACCGAAACTTAACTCAAGGTCAACCTTAAAATAAATCAAATAAACCTAAAAACGCATTGGAACATAACACTCACATTCTAGAAGTCTAGGCTAGAGACATGCTCCTGTGTCGTTAAACCTAGTCACTTTTGTTTTCACTTAAGGTTGGGTGATTCCTCCTTGTGTGACTCAACTATGGTCTAGTACGGACTTGTGCTCCCACGTACTGTCGCGTATATATGGGGAGACTCCACTAGGTTATCATGCTTTATCCATAGGAATCCGTGTCTGCCGCCTTACAGCCCGTAACGCACTGAACACAACATTCGGGAAGATTGACTGCCGTACGGAAAGTCCTTGGCTTTCATATGATTGCTAAGGTGTATATGTAGTTTTACAGATTATCTGGTAAATCCCTTGCCTAGTTTTTCTAGAGTTGTCACTTTTTGATCCTTTTCAGACTCCTTAAAAGAAAAGGCTCACTTGAGCATTTGTCACTTCGGGCTCACTAAATATTCGAAGGCAACTAGAGTCATCTTTTGTCCTTTTCTCGACTCTTAAAACATGAAAAGGTCAAGTTGTGTCCTAATGTCTTAAAATTTATTCAACCACGATTACATATACCTTGTTAGATCTTGTTTGCATTAGTTTTTTGAGTAGGGTCTTTCTCCGTTAGCTTGTCTAGGATTTTTTGAATTTGATCATCCTGGTGGATCGATAGATCCCGTCTCTCGTCCCTAGTGACCAAGGGTATCCTTCTTCTGCTGCTCCTGAGACACTGGTTTGTGGTGAAACTTTCCCTGTTATTCCGAGTGTCCAACCGTTGAACTCTCATGCTCCAGAGGACGAGCTTCACTATCTGTTTTGGAACCCCGTTTGGGAACCTTACGAAGAGGATTATCCCTCTACTCCTACTGGTGTTTCGACCCCGATGGCTTCCTCTGATATGGAAGACACATCTCTTGTAGCAAGTGGAACACCTGTTGTGTCAAGTATTGAGACTCCTATCCTAGCCACATCCCAGGTCATATCTATGCCCTACACTGTTACCCCTCTCAGTATTACAGTGCCTGCGCGCTAAGATCTCTGAGGGATGCCATGATCTCTAGGAACTCCTCTTCTGGTACCATGTGGGATCATAACATTGTTCCCAATATAGGATCTTTTGTTTCCCAAGTTCACAATACCATTGTCACATCAGTTCCGACCAATCCAACCGTTTGTGTCGCATCTTCAACTCCGGTTGCTAGTGCCGTTATTGCATATTCCATCGTAACTACTGTTGCTGGCCCATCTCGTGGTCTAGTATATAGTGGTCAATCGGCACATGCTGCCAGAGTTGTTCATCCTGCAAGCAGTGCCCCGTCTTCTTCTGATGCCATTTCAGTAGGGGGGGCATATTCTCAATACTTGCATGCTGTCCAAAATCTAGGCATGCAAGGCCCTTATTATGACCCTATCTGTCATCATTTGTATACCTCCTTGCCAGCTCAACCTGCTACTGAGGCTTCCATTCCGTTGAATGTCGCTTGGGGTACCACTGGTTATGGTGGTGGCCAATTCCGTCCGGATCAAGGGCAGCCGTACCAGGGACCATCATACCAAGGTCAGCCATCCTACACGCAGCCTAATTATGGGCAGTAGTATTATGGCCAAACCTATCCAAGGCAACCTGGAGGCTCACAAGGACAACCATCCCAGGGACAACCTTCGGCCTATGGTGGTCCGTCTTTTACCTATCTTGGGAAACCTTCTGGAAACCGGGGACAACCTTCTGCTCAATAAGGACAACCTGGAGTCCAGCAGGGATACCCTTCGGGTCAACCTTACGGGAATCTGAGACAACCTTACGCACAACAAGGACAACCTGGAACCCAACAAGGATACCCTTCTGGGCAGGGTGGTGAGCCTTACATGCAGCAAGGCCAGCCCGCTCTCAGCCTAGTCAGCCATCTGGTCTGCAAGGACAACCCTCAGTTGCACAAGGACAACGAAACACCCAGCAAGCTCAACCTTATGGGCAAGTAGGTCCGTCCCAGATCCCACCAGGACAACCTTCTGGCCAGATGGCCCAACCTCAGTCTTCCCAAGGACATCTCTCTGGGCCTGCTCAACCGGGCATGTAGATGGTCCTTGCTTCTCAAGCTCAACCCGGTTATCAGCCCCAGACTCAAACTGGTCTCCAACCGCAAGGTGGGTTTCAATCCCAACCTTCTTACCAAACACAGCCTGGTTCCTAGGCTCAATATGGAGCCCAACAACCGTATGGATACCAGCAACCCCAGGGGCAAACTTAGTTTGCCCTATATCAAAATTATCAACAGCCGCAGGCTACTCCTTATCAAAATTACCAACAACCAAATGTTGCTCCCGCAGGTCAGTATGGTAACCAATGGGGTGCTGGGGGGCAGATCTAGAATCAACCATCCAGTTATGGATATAACCCTTATGGAAAAAATTCCTATGGACAAGGTCCTTTTGGGCCTGGTCTGTCCGGACAAGATTAATGGGGGCAACCAACAACTGGATGGAACTCTGGCCCTGCCTCATATCCACAACCGCAGATGTCCTTCAACCCTCAGCTACCATTCTTAGCAACGTTAGAACTGCTTGATGTGTCGAAATTAACCAATGATCCTATCTTGTATAATCCACAATGGCCGCCAGTTCCAACCAAGATACCCGACGATTGTCCCAAGTTTGACAGCAAAGTTGGAAAGGATCCTCAAGCCCATGTAATGACTTACCACCTTTGGTGTTCGTCTAATTTATGGCTTGACGATTCAGTTCGGCTTCGCCTATTCCAAAGGACTCTCACCGGCTCTGCTGCTAAATGGTACATTGAATTGACCCGTGCGTCTTTTCAAGATTTCAATTCATTGGCAATGGCATTCCTCACTCATTTTCAGTTACCCATTCGATACGAGACGAGAACTCATCTCCTTACGTCTCTCAAGCAGGACACGGCTACGCACATCTCTGATCATATACATGAATGGAGAAGGCGTCGTCAGTTGATCAAGTTCTAGATTCCTAATCAGCTCCTCACCGATTGGTTCACAACTTCCTTTGTCCCTAAGATCGCATGG
Organism: Pinus taeda; assembly: GCA_000404065.3. Taxonomy (NCBI): domain Eukaryota; kingdom Viridiplantae; phylum Streptophyta; class Pinopsida; order Pinales; family Pinaceae; genus Pinus; species Pinus taeda. The sequence continues at coordinate 27,114 of APFE030406909.1, read as the reverse complement.
GACATTGCTATGGGAGCTTGTGTGATTGAAGAGCTAGCTATCACGCACGCTCAGTACCTTGACTTAGTTTATTCTCAGTCAGGTACCTTATATGAGTATTTTCCCGATGCCCCGAGACCCGGTACATCCAAAGCTCCACCAAAGCCATCTGTTGATGGAGTTATTGGCTCTGTGAATCCGGCGTCGAAAAAACCATCCTCGAACCCTGGGAAGAAAAAATCGAATGCTTCTAACGAAAATACTTCTCAGGGTGGTTCTATTTCTGGAAGTACTTCCGAGGTTAACACCGTTCAGTCCACCACGGCGAACAAGGCCTCGAAAGGAAAGAAAAAGGGGAAGCGAAGAATAAGTCTGAGCAACCCAAACAGGATTCCTCCAAACCTCCATCCGAGGAAGGAGCCAAGCGTAAACCAAAGTATCCTTGTCTCATCTGTGATGAGGATCACTACACCAAAGACTACCCAAGGCAGTCCAAGGTTAGTCATTTGTTAAAAGGCACTCCTGGGATTCCTGTGGTTCTGAAAGAACCTTTCCCCTCTCAATAGACTTAAATGGTGGCTAATCCATCTTCGTCTTCATCTCCCTTTGGTTCCCAAGTGTTCATGGCTAGAACCATTCTCGTTCATGTAACGACTTGAACAAAGGAATATCCGTCATCTGCCGGGAAGGAGCCTGAGGTCCCCTCGAGTGCTCCTCCGTCCAGTTCTGGTCTGCTCCACATCGAGAGACCTAATACTGAGACGCCCATCCGACCCCCTCCCAAAGGAGTACTCTGGAGATCATCTTACAACCCAAATGCTTGTGCTACCCAACACTATAACATAGTTGAGGACTTAGCACAGGCTCCGTCGGCTATGTCCGCTTTAGAAGTTCTCAAGAGCTGCCCCCCTCAGAGGAAGTCCCTGCTATCGGCCATCGGTGGCATCGACCTGGCAGATTCAGATTTGATCACCTTTGATCTCGAGAGCCATGTCCCGAGGCTGCCTCATCAGATTGCCTTTCTCATACAAGTCATCATCAATTCGAAAATGATTCATTGTACAGTTATTGATGAAGGCGCGTCAACTTGCATCATGTCTATTTCTTGTTGGAAAGCGATTAGGTCTCCGACTTTGAGCTAGTCTCCCACGACACTGGAAGCCTTTGATGGGAGAGAATCTCATCCCTATGGTATCCTTCAACGATTGCCGATTAATTTAGAAGGGAAAACCATTGAAGTAGAAGTTGAGGTCGTTGACACAAATATTACTTACAACCTCCTTCTGGGCCAGAGTTGGAAGTATGCCATGCGTGCCGTGGCTTCGTCCCTCTTCCATGTCATTCGTTTCCCTCACCAGGGGAAAATTGTCATGGTAGACCATCTCTCCTTCTTCGCTTCTTCTTCTCAAGGCAATGTGCCTTTCGTGGAGCATACCTCCATCCCTTACGAGAGTGTGGGAGCTGGGCTTTTCAAAGACCCTACCCTCATGGGTGTCTTTTCACTCCCACCTCCGAACCTTTCTTCGCTCGGTTTGGTTTCTACTCGTTCTGATCCCTCATTGCACACTATTGCAACCCTCGGTCTCTCTGCACAAGGGGGCATCGATCCTCTAGCTTGTAAACCTCGCTCAGTTGGGGGGCATGGGAAGATCATCAGTGCCGTTGATCATTTTATAAAACAGGCCGAGACAACACCTACATTATCTAGGCCGGTTACGCAACAGTGCGATAAGGCAAGTCCCGAAATGGGCTTGACTTGAACCAAGTATCATGTGTGCACTTTATTTTTGTACATACGTGTGCTTTCAGCAAGTGTCTTGTGGGTGCATGTTTTTATATTTTTGTCTTGGTGTGTCAGCGTGATTGCCGCTTATTGTGTATTTTTGCTTCTTGGATAGATGTCTGGATCGCCTTACGTTGGTTTCGCTGATGGTGCCTCACGCAGTACACGCAACTTGTCATCTGCGGCATGGGTGATCTATGATCTTCATGGTGAGTTAGTAGACATTCAAGGGGTTTGTCTAGGTTGTACAACAAACAATGTTGCTGAATATAGTGCTGTGATCGAATTATTAGCTGAGGCGATTAACCTCGACATTCGAACATTGGTTGTGAACTTGGACTCTCAGCTTGTCGTCCACCAGCTCAACGGGCATTATTCTGTCAGAGATCATCGGATTTTAAGGTTGTATTTATGTGTTAAGTTATTAGAAAGGGATTTTGATTTCATTACTTATCAACATATTCCAAGATGACTTAATACGTTAACCGATGCATTAGCTAATTATGT
>APFE030406908.1:0-10007 GCA_000404065.3 Pinus taeda | reverse complement strand
AATCCTCCACTATCCTCGTGAATGGACACCTGCACACCAAGAGAACAACACAAACACAAGCGTGAAATCTAATATATGCAATTATACATCAGTCAGGAAGGATATAATTCAACATCAACCATTACAAGTACAACGAGAATGGAACCATAATGATAGTCATCTATTATTAATAATCAACAAAGGAGAATACAACCACCGTCCTGACGTCAAGTCCTCCTTTGGCTGGGTGCTCAGCTACACAAGTCTTGCAAATCTTGAGGGGATGAGGGACAAGCCTCTCTCTCTTTGGCGACAAGATCTCCTTACTTAGGTAACGCCTTATGGACACAAAGAAGGCTCTTGCAACTCTAATCTCTTGATATTTTCCTTTCAGCACAAGTATTGCCACTAGAATCAGAACTGGAACTAGCTTGCTCAAGCCATGGAGACAAGCTTTTATAGATGAAAAGGAAGACATAAAATCAATCACAACAATAATGGATTTGGATTCATCACTTGGAAACTTCTATGGAATGGTGGCAAACGACTTCCCATTCAAGGAGATTCGAAGCCAAATCATCCTCACTTAACTTGGATTCAGTTGGTGAATGAGTTGGATAGAACTTTCGGAGGTTGATTAGTTCAAAACTTTGCCCAAAAAGGTTGGCGCGATTGCGACTTTGGGATAGAGCGCTAATGGCGCGCCCCTTTTATAGGATTTTCCCCATTGGCGCGGGCATAACACAGTGGATCAACGCTAATGTAAAAAGGGTTGTTTTTAAGGGCAAAGAGCAGGAGATGTCTTGAGGGAATATGCAGCTCATGTTCAGAGGTGAATGATGCAAGTAGTTTCAAGTCTTGTCACTTCTCACAAGTCCCGGAATGAGTCTTCCAAGGTGCAGGAGAGGGGTAACAGGGACGGTGACAAACGGTGACAAATTACTGTGTAACAATTGATTAGCTTGAAAGTTTCACACCACTTAATGGCATTAAAAAATACACAGGTTTGTGTGCCTGAGACTATGGATTTTTCTTTCTATGGCAGATTTGCCTTGAACATGCGCACTTGTTAACACATTTGATATTTGGGGTTTTGACCTAAAGTTTTGGTCACTTAATTAATACTTAAATTTCAATTCGCTGTAAGTTCTCATTTGGGAGGAGTTTTTTTGAGTAGGATATATTTTTGGAAAGGTATCCATGAGACCTACACAACCATGCTATTTGTAGGATATTTTGAGCATCATGACTTCATCAAAAGCTCAATAAACTTAAAAATCCTTTTATCTTGACCTTGTGAGAGTATGCGTGATATCCAACTATCATACTACTTCCTAGGATTCATGAGTGATACAACTATTGTCCCAAACATTCGTTTTGACATCAATGACATCTTATTTTCATCAATAACAACACACACAATGTGTAAGAATTCTGCTATTATATGGAAATATTTACTGGAACAAAATATGAACATGCTGCTATAGGAAACTTTAGAACAAGAAAATGAATTGCTGAAAGCTGTTGTTGATTCATAAGCTATATAATCTTCACATTTAACCTTTATTAGTAAAATTAAATCTATGTGAATGGATTTACTTGAAGTTGAACATAAAACAAATTAATTGGATTACCGACCACTAATGTCAATTATCAGCCAATGTGAGACAAATCACTGTCAAGGTACCATAGTGCATTTTGATAGGTACAAATAAATGCGCTAAAATCAAGTCACATGTAAGATCTAACAATCAAGTGAAATTAAGGTATTCCCCTACTTTTAACGATGAAATTTTTGACAGTGTTAGAAATCCGTCAACCAAGGTGGCCTCCCCGATGTGAAATCCCAATTAGACCTCACACCATTTGGAGTAGGAGCCCCAACAGAAAATATCACTGATTGTCATTTTCTTTAAGGAATTTCCTTGGCTGTTGTTATTAACCAAAGAGGTTATAAAACATTCTTTGAAACAAGCAAGTTGACATGGTGAGGCATACAATTGCGATGTATTAAGGTACTTTCAATGAAAGGAGAAAGAGAGTGAGCCTCTAGAATAAAAGTAATAGTACTATTATAAAAGAGATACAAAAGAGCATAAGAGGATTGTAAGTAGTCTACAAAGTAGTTCACAAGGAAACCACGATTATAAAACCAAATACAATACACCTTCAATAAGATAAGTACCAAAGTCATTGAAATAGTTCAATTTCCTTAGTACATGTGAACAAAACATATATCACAAACATATAAAGTATAATCTTACTATATTCATGATACGTGCATGAAAATGTGTTGACTCATCGAGCTTCATATATTAAGTGGAAGTACCAATATATACAAGTACAATGCTTTTGCACTAGCCCCAATAGTGGAACATTAAGTCACCACCTACTCCAAAGAAAAATATTCTCTCCTATGTCTTTTATCACCAAAAAATGATCACCTAGCCATTTCTAACTAGGTGGATCGAAATACACCATGTAGGATTAATTTTACCATAGTAAAATCACTTTCACTATGGAAAATAATTTAGCAAATCGCTTTTATTGAATTATTTTCTGATTTAAATAAAAAACCCATGAGAATAATTAGATAAATAGTTATTTATTTAATTTTCTCTAGGAATAATTATTAAATCATTGTGTAAATAATTATTCCTTATCACATTTGACTAAATCCCCTAGGAATAATTAAACAAATCACTATTTATTTATTATTCCTTATTTCCATTATTGGAATAATTGTTAAATCACTATTTAATAATTATTTCAATTTCACACCATTCTTAATCCTCACGAAATAATTAATAAATCATTTTATTTTCTTAATTATTTCTAAATAAAGATATTTAACCATTTTAAATAACTTTTAAATATTATTTTATTATTCTCCATTTTCGAGATTAACTCAATACTTTGTTATAAATAGGAGGGTTTTCCATTCATTCTTCACCATGATCATTATCATCGTCACCGTTATTGTCTCTTTTTTTTTGAGCTCCCATTTGAGTTCTCCATATTTTGTCTGGGTTTTTTACATATTGAGAGAGAAGACCGTTTATTGAAGCATCAAGGACATCAAAGGACCCATCCCATTGAGGGGGATTTGTAGATCCTTTTGTTGATCTCCTTCACGAGGTGTTTTTAACAAAGAATTTATTTAATTAAAGTATTTACATTTGGGTTATTGAATTGTATATCTTTACCGTTGTTTGTTTTTCTAGATTGTCTATATTTTGTTGTAGTTTTTTTCCATTTTTATTACAGATCTAAATCGTAAGAAACCATCAAATTGTTATTAGGGTCACTTATCACCAAAGACTTAAGTGAAGTGTTTTTGGTACACCTTGTCACGACAGGCAGTAACTCCTCAAAACAAATTGATTCTTGTATTATTCCTTCAAGTTGGTCTTTATTATATACACGAGGGAGAGACTGTTCACTTCATCTCCCAATGACTATTCATATTACTTATTATTTATTTACATTATATTCACCTAATCCTGATGATTAGGTGTCAACATTCCCCCCCTTAATCTGAAGGGATGTTGGTGAGTCCAAGCATCATTCTGAATCGTTTAAGCTTTTCTCTTCCAAGCACTTTGGTGAAGATGTTTGCAATTTTCTCATTAGTGGAACAATGATGGAGATGGATTATTTTGGCCTCAACATAATGTCGAATCAGATTATATTTAGTATTTATGTGCTTTGTTCGATCATGGAACTTTGGGTTCTTGTCCAACTTTATTGTAGAGGTATTGTCAATCATGAGTGGAGTTGATTGTACTTGTTTTACCTGCAAATCTTCAAGAATTTTCCTGAGCCACACAATTTCTTTTGTTGCTTCAGCTGTTGCCACGTATTCTTCTTCTGTTGTGGAATCTGCTGGAACTAATTGTTTGCGTGATCTCCAGGAGACAGCTCCTGATCCATGATTCATAGTATATCCTAAAGTAGATACCCCAGTTTCTATGTCTCTGTCGAAGTCTGAATCAGAGCATCCAATCAAGCTGAAGTTGTCCACCTGTGTATACTTGATTCCAAAGTCTCGAGTTCCCTTCAAGTACCTTAGAACTCTTTTTGTAGTAGACCAATGTCCCCCATAAGGCTTTTGCATAAACTTGGAGAGGATTCCAACAACAAAAAAATGTTTGGTCTGGTAGTAGTTAGGTAGTTGAGACTTCCTACAAGCTGTCTATACTTTGTTGCATCCTCAAATTCTTTTCCTTCAATAGATGTGAGCTTTAAGTTTTGTTCCATTCGAGTAGTAAGAGGATTGCATTCTTTCATGCCAAACTTGTTCAACAAATCTCCAATGTACTTCTTTTGAGAAAGAAATATGGACTTGGGATGTTGGGTTACTTCAATACCAAGATAGTAATGAACATAGCCCAAATCAGTCATTTCAAAACTTTTCCCCAGTTCCTTCTTTATGGATGCAATGTAGCTTTCATTGTTCCCTGTCATCAAAATATCATATACATATACCACAAGACATACAACTGTTTTGCCAACTTTCTTGAAAAATAAAGTTGCATCATCAAGATCATAATGTTTGAAATTTGAGTTTCAGAAGATTCTCAGTTAGGTTTTCATACCAGGCTCACGGTGCTTGTTTGAGACCATACAAGGACTTCACAAGTTTGCATAATTTATGTTCATTTCCTTTCACAACAAATCCTTCAGGCTGGGAAATAAAAGCATTCTCTTTTAGATCTCCATTCAAGAAAGCAATTTTTACATCCATTTGATGGACTTTCCAACTGTTTTGAGCTGCTAGGGCAAAGAGTCTAAATGGTAGCTCATTTTTCTGTGGGGGAAAATGTCTCCTCATCATCGACCCCTTCCTTCTGTGAAAAACCTTTTGCCACAAGCCTGGATTTGTGCTTGTCAAGTGAGCCATCAACTTTATACTTGTTCTTGTAGACCCACTTGCAGCCAATTGGTTTGGTTCCTAATGGAGGATCAACTAGCTTCCAAGTGCCATTCTTTATGAGGGCATCATATTCCTTTTTCATCACTTCTTTCCATTCATCATGAGAAGCAACTTCTTTGAAGGAAGTTGGTTCAAAATTTGTAGACAAGTTCAATTCAAAATCATAAGAAACATCCATATAAACAGGTGAATTAGAGTCATCTACAACACCTCCATTTTGCTGGCATAAATTTCTAGTTCCTGTCTTTCCAACCTCATCAGGATGAACACTTTAAAGTGTCTTTATAAGCCACTTTGGGGGACCTTTCTCAGATGGTCCAAGCTGCTCTGCTGATTGAGTTGAGACTAAATCAAGGTTGAGTCTCCAAATTCTATCAATCACATCACTTAAAGCATCATCTATTGTTGGAGTTTCATGTAGGGGAGAGTGTTATTTAGAGGAAGATTCCACATGTTGATCTAGTATAGGAATCCCCCCTTCAAGATGTGGAATCTGATTATCAAATTCTTGAAATGATTTTTCCAGGGCCTTGAGAACCCATGTACTGTCTTCTAGCTATTTCCCGTTGTCATCTCCCATCACGATCCCACTTCGGAGCACTATATTTATGTTCAGATCTTCCTCGCGGAGCTTAAACCTCATCATCTACAGGTTCTGAGTCGGGGGAGATGGTAGTGCTCCTTTGTCACGTATCCTAGCTATTAGCGTAGGATAGTCTTTCATTTCATGATTAAATGATGTGCAATAATTGCACGACAGATGCGTTGGATTAGTGCAATCATGGGCATATTGTCCCGATCCTTCGTAATTGTAACAAATCAACTATCCTCAACCTCTACTAGGTCCTCCTCCACCTCAACCTCGTCCGTGCCCCTGAAATCATATCCACGCCATCCATGCATTCTGGTTAAGGGGACATGTTTCGGCCTGAACCCAATAGGTGGGAGTTCTATCCATCATAAATTCATAGCTCCTGCAAGTATGCTCATCATGCCCTGGCGACCTACAAAAGTTTTAGAACAACTGTTGCAGTGCTTGCACATACTTCTGTAGCAAGTGACAATTATTCGTGGCATGTTTTCCGGCTACTTGATAGATAACACAACATAAATTAGGTGCCGCGCTAGGTCCTACTCAAGATTTCGGCCTTAAAGGCATCGATCCTCCTCCTACAAGGTAATTTTCAAAGACCGCGTAATGGTCTTTGTCATGACCCTAATTCTTGCATTTCAAGCACCATACCTCCTCACATACCTCTGGTCAAACCGTCCTATCCTGCTTCAGACTTTGCATCTCAAGGCATAGATTCCTCAGCTACACATGGATCTACTAGACTCCTAGATTAGGATCTTGCATTGGAGTCTCATGGCAATCTCCAAGGCCTCTGCCTAAGTTGTTATCTTTTGCTGCAACAATGCACTCCTTAAGTGTGGTAGTAGTGAAGCCACAAACCATTCGTGATGCTATCCATTTGTAAAATTCATGTTGGCTTCAAGAATTATACATTTCAACCTTTGATCTAGTTCCTAAGGCATCTCACCTAGTTGCATCGGGATCTCTTTGAATCCCACAATTGACTACGCCTCATATTTAGGCCTGCTAAATTCCCTATTTAGTGCTGCTTGGGTGTCTGGTACTCCAACATTCGGGTTATCATTAAATACTTAATATACCAGGTGAGTGCATGATCTTGCAGAGAAATAACCAGTGTCGCTTCCCATACAACCCTCACAACGAACCATAATTGGTCTGGGTCCTCATTTCCCAAGGCTTTGAACAAAGGTAACTTCACTGTATTTGCCATACTGAATTGCAGTGGAGGTGGAGGTGGTACAGGTGAAGTTGGAAGCGATGGTGGTGAAGTCGGAGGTGGTGTGGGTGGAGGTGGTATTCATGGGAATCCTTGTCTTTTTAATAGAATAGCACTTTGCAAAGAAAACTTCACTATCCATTCTTCGTCGGGAATCCTTGTCTTTTTAACTGAATAACACTTTGAAAAGAAAACTTCACTATCCATTCTTCGTCTCTTCGCAGAGGTGAAATCAAGGGGCTATAATCCAGACCCTTATTTCCTTTGTTCCTGTAATTTTTTCCACTTCACGCAGTCCCAAACATCAAGGTAGTTGCATAACCTATTTTTTTTCACAACAACATTTTAATCCAACTATTCAAAGATTTTACGTACTTACTTTGCGGTCCTTTTAAAAAGTGTCGCTCTGCCTCGCTATAGCTGACTGAGGTGTCGACCGCAAATTCAATCACAAATCCTCCTATGATGTGATCAAACCAATGATCGACATCATGGGTGATCTTATCCTCTGATGCTTCTAATTTTCGCACTAGCTCTGGGGTCCACACAATAGGACTGTCAAGATTCCACCTTCCTTGGCTATCTGCTAGCTTCGCGATCCATTCATATAGCTCAACTGGAAAGGAGGCGAAAAAAATTTCATGGATCTCATATACAGGTAACTGTCCAACCACTATTCTTTTGATAGTTGCGGGTTTCTGTTCTCCTGTGCCACAAATTCATGGATCTTTCTATCCAACCAGTATCCAATCTCCTTCTTAGTTGGATTCCGGTGATACGACATCACACATCTCTTATGAAGATTTCGGTCCCGACAACGGAACCATTTGTTGGCTTAAGGGGGCTTGACCTAGGTTCAACATTAGTTAACCAAACAAATCCCTACACTATTGGTCATTTCAGCATCAGCCCGCAGAGCGTGGACTGAAGTCTCATCCGAAGCAGTATGGGGGGATGTTGGAACCAAGTTTCTGCACCCTTGAGATGGATGTGATTTCGGTTTATTCCGGCTATACTTGCCTTCATGAAGGTTTCTTAGCCCTCTCTTCCACCCTTCAGTACCTTCGTGAAAGGGTACAATTGGTTTTTGCACAACCCTAACCTACAGCTCAGGCACTTTCGTGCTACTAGGGCAGTGAACTATGATATCTCCCAAACTAGGCTAAGTGTTTTACTTATCTTATTAACCGATCTTAGTTAACATTGCGCAAACAGATGTTCTTACTTGTGTTCAATTAACCAACACATTTACATACATTCATGCATCATATAAGCATTATAAGTGAAATTCATACCCAACATAACAAGATGCATAAATAGGAAATAAATATGTAGAAATTGTAGAATACTTCTCTTTATTGATAATTCCAAATGATTACAGACTTGACCTGCCCTACGCACTCAGCTGTAGGGGTCCACACACTTAGCTGCGGACTTCTACCCAAGGCGTCTGTGCACTCAACTGTAGAGCCTCTACCTACACTACAACCTAAGACTTAGAATTCTTGCCCTAAAGCTATGACTCTCTTTGTCGTATTATTGCTATCAAACTACTTAGAGCTTAGCTCTATTTATACAATCCCATGGTCTATGGACCATGGGTAGATCTTTTACAGCCGACATTACATTTCCAAAATAAGGGTGGACTCTTTAACGCCTATGTGCTCTGTGACCACAAAATGGGGAGTCTTTACACTTGGATTACAAAATTTGGCCAGAATATGGGCTTTTAGCCCCAAAACTACCCTTGGGGGATCTCGCGCCCAACAGGCCCCCAACACAAACATCGTGACTCGCCCTTGAGTCACTCTGCAGGTGTGGAGATCTTAGCGCGAAGACCTCCTAGCTTTGTTTGGATGACCGCAACCTCAACAGTGCACTGAGCAGCCGATTGCTGAACATCTTCCACTCTCTGCTCAGTGAATACCGCTGCACTGCTACCCTAAATATTTTGCTAATTTTCCTGTAGTGTCACAAGATTAGTGCGAAGACCTCCCAGATCTGCTTGGATCTTTGCAACTTCGGCAGCACACTGAGTGACTGCCTACTGAACTTCCTCCACGCGTTGTTCAGTGACCGTTGTTGCTGAATTGCTGCCCTGAATCCTCTATTGAGTTGCTTGTAGTTGCATGAGCTTTGCTTCAATGGAGGTTGTAATTGTGTAAGCCTCATTGATCCATGGCTGTAAGCGTGCTTTTAAGACTGCTTACTTATGCCGAGTGACATCCACCTGTTCCTTGAGCACCTTTGCCTCCTGCATCCTTGTAAGCCTCTATGTAAGGGAAATCGTCTACGGGGTCTCTTTACTTCCTCATACTTCTGTTGTAGCTCACATGCCTCTGTCTCTAGGCACTCTAAATTTAGGTCCTCCTCCATGGTGTTTAGGACCTCGAATGACTTCTCGAATAGCTGCATGCAGTCTGCCACTGCACTGTCAACCACCATTGTTGTTGCTGTAACAGAAGTGGTTCACTGTTCCCTGATTTATAGTGGAGTTGAAGGCTGAGCCTTCAACTGTAGTTCTGTGATATGTAGGTTGAACTCCAGCTGAACCCTGGCCATTTCTGCTCTTGTGTCACGCACCCCTGTGGCTAACTTGTGGACGCGCACCTCCACCGGTTCCTCTACTTGAATGGCAAACTCGGGGACCATCTCGCAGGCTTCCTCCAAAACCTGCATTATCTATTTGTTCTTCTCCACTACCTCATTTCACTGCAGGCCCAACTGCTCAATGTTGATGTTGTGCTCACTCACCACCTGCAGTGCACAACTCTCCCTGGCTCGAAGTTCTATGGTGACTCCATCCTGTAAGAGGTAGAGTTTCTCCTAAGGGAGCACAACCATATTCAACCCTACCCCTTTCAAACTTCTCACTATGGGTATGTCGTCCTCCTTCTCTATAGTAAGTGCCTCATCTGGTAGAAATATTATGTTGGTCACCCTGGTGAGCAACATTTCCTCGGCAGCTGAAGTGCCGACTGCGAGGCTGGTGGACACTGCGCCAACGTATGGAGTGTGAACCTGAAACTCCTACAACTCTGTCCGAAGAGCCCCTAATACTAACTACTGTTATTCTTCAAATTTTTGGAGGGCCTTCTTGGTTACATCCCTCACCCTTTCACCGATATCATGTAAACCCCCCTCAGTGAGGGTGATTGGGTTGAACGATGTCTTTGATGCCTTTGTTTTCTTTTTGCTAGGTGGACGTCGTCTGTGGGTCCATGCCACCCTTTTCTATGTCTATCTCTGGTTTAGGCGAAGGTGTCTTCGTTCCTTTACGC
>APFE030406903.1:22933-38641 GCA_000404065.3 Pinus taeda | reverse complement strand
GGTTGGACTCTTGGGATAGTTTTGAGACTATATTGTACATATTTTACCAGCATTTTTGGCAAAGGAAAGACCAGGGTTTTGCAGCACTACTTGGGATCCATGTGGCTTTATGTCTTGATGGTGTTTTTCTCTTAGTATTTGTAAGTTGTGTATGTGAATCATTATCTCTATTGAATATTCCCTTATTAAGCAAATGAAGTGTTAAGGTAGAATCCATGAAATTGCTATGCTCCGCCTTTAAATTTGTTTAATATTCTATCTTTTCTTCAGTTTAAGGAGAATCCTTGAGACCCCTTGCTCTCGTTAGCCTCTCACCGGTCTGATATATCCATCTCACCTACTTTAAGGCATCAAAAAAATTGCCTATCTTGCCCCAAGTGGACTTCTGCAAAAACTATGCCTCATCCCCGCACCCAAAATTGCCTTTCCCTTGATTTCAACAAAATCATAAAAAAATCAATCCTAAACTCTTTGTACGTAATACCTAGCCTAAAATCAGTCATCAATTCGGTCATCTCGAGCTTTCTTGATTACCTTTTGTCGAGTTTGACCCGGAGAGAGCCCTCTCCTGTCCTCGTAGGGCTAGCTACGAGGCTAAGCGTGGTTTGATGTGGCCTTGAGTCTTGCCTTATTTCAGCCTAAGGCAGATTTGAGCACTAACAGACTCATTAAACTTAAAATATCTTTCGAGCGCTTGTCTTTTTGGGCTCATTTCCAATCGAAAGTGATAGAGTCATCTTTGCTTCTTTCTCGACTCTTAAAACATGAAAGAGCACCAATTTATTTATGCGTCTTAAAAGTTGATTGCGCACGATATTATAACACCCTGTTAGTCTTTTCTAGGCCAAATCATGAGTTTTCCCTAAAGAACATTTTAAAGCCTTGAAATTTATCTCTTTTTTCCTGGCCAGACTACTGAGAGTTCACCGACTATTGACGATCAGCTTGGACTGGTTATATATCCTCCGAATCTTTTATTTGACCCTGTTACGATATCACTGCAGTGTCCATACAGTCCGTATGATCAACCGGGTGTTCCTTTGGAATTATCCCCTCGTACATCTTCAGTTGTTCATTGTCGTTTGTTCCCAGCTATGGAGCCTGAAGGCGATGCCCCACTTACCACTTTAGATCAATCGAAAGTTTCTACTCCACACAATGTCGAAGAGGGAGAACACCAGTTTCCTCCTGAAGGTTTCCCCTATACAGGGAGCATTCCCATCAATGTGTATTGGGATTTGCCGCCTAACTATGTGACTTTAGAACAATTGGTATCAGGTACACCTAGTGCCTCATCACTTTATCACAACTTTGTTTGGGCGTCTAACGCCATGCCTACTATAGGTCCATTCATTGTGAACCTGACCTCCCAACAGGTTGTTACCTCATTCCCTGTGCAAATCACCATTCCGAACCCTCTTGTCTCCTCCATCCTAGTCACCTATCTGAATCAATCGATGGTCTTGAAGAATGTTACTTCAGTTCTCTGATCCCTCGAGTGAGTGGGCAAGCATTGCAGCTACCTGGGGGTTAGAATCTAAGTGTTTCTATGGTGTCAGGCACCACAATGTGAGTAGCTCACAGGCTCACATGGTTGGGGATGAACCAACCTTCTTCTGGTGTTATCTAAAATCCTGCTAGTCCTGCTGGATCAAGCAATGTCTAGTATCAACAGGTCCAAAATCTCGTTGGTCTGTTTGGGTCAAGGAATTTGCAGTATTAGTAGCCTTACGAGGCTTAGGTTCAGTACCAAGCTCCTTACGTTCCATATGGTTCTCAAGGAATGGTCAATCCACCTTACGTCCTTCAATCTGGGCAGTACATTCAGCCTGGCCCATCACTTTTCAAGGTGGCTATGGCCAGATTCAGTTTGGAAATTTTCTGGGAACTATTCAAGTACCCTTGCAACAGCAAGGACTACCTCTGTAGCCACAATGGAAACCTTCGTTGCAGCAAGGGCCGTCCACGCAACATCAAGGGCAGATGAAACTAGAACAAGGTTAACTACAACAATCGCAAGGGTAACCCTCGCAACAGTTGTAGCAAACCATGCAGCAATAGATGTAGTATGCTCTACAATCTTCCCAGCCTATGTCTTCCTAAGGCCAACCTCTGCAGCCACAGGGACAACCTTTGCAGCTGCAAGGTCAACGGTTGTAGCAGCAGAGCCAACCCGGGCAGCAACAACCCTTATATACATATCAATAAGGTCAACCCTTGCAAGGACAAGGCCAGGGTCAAGTCCTGCAACAATAGGCCTAAAATCCTAATGTCCTTGGTCAACAGGTACATAATCCATTTGTCCAAGGGAAATATGTACATAATCCCTATGTCCAAGGGAAAAAAGTGCACAACCCTTATGTCTAAGGACAACATGTCCAAAATCCTCTTGTTTAGGGGCAACAGGTTCAAAACCCATATGTTCAAGGACAACAGGTGAAATATCCATATGTCCAAGGTCAACAGGCTCAACAACCTCTTAACCCATATGTTTCTTATCAACAACCTATGACCAGACAATTCCAAGGTGTTAAAGGTCAAAATCCTCCCTATGGCCAAGGTAGCCTATAGTAGGGGCATAATCAAATGCCATATGGCCAAAACCCTCCACTATGGGGCCAAAATACTTTCCAGCAGGGATGGGCTCCTCCGGTTGGACCTGCTTATCGACCTCCGGTGCCTTTCAATACTCAATTTTGGTTCTTGGCCACACTAGAGTTTCCAGATGTGTCTCGCCTCACGAATGATCCCATTCTTCATTTGCCATACTGGCCTCTAGTTCCGTCCAAGATCCCAAGTGATTGTCCTAAGTTCAATGGGAAAGAAAAATAAGATCCTCAAGCCCAAGTGATGGCATATCACCTCTGGTGCTCTTCAAATTCTTACATTGATGATTCTATTCTTCTCTATCTTTTCCAACGAACCCTCACAAGTGTTGCAGCCAAGTAGTACATCGAGCTTCCTCGAAGTACTTACCATGACTTCAACTCTTTAGCCATGGATTTCCTCACGCATTTACAATTGCCAGTTGGCTATGAAATTGACACCTATTTACTCACACCGCTTAAGCAAGATACTGCGACACACATCTCCAATCACATCCATGAATGGAGATGTAGACGTTGCCTGATCAATTCAAGTTTGCTGATCAGTTGCTCACCGAATGGTTTACCAAGTCATTCGTCGTTTCAATTGCTTGTGATATAGCTATGGGTGGATGTGTTACCAAAGAACAAGCAATTACTCATGCCCAATACTTAGATCTCATTTATTCTCAGTCTGGGACTTTGTATGAGTTATTACCCAATGCTTAGCAACCATCATCCGATCCCACGACATCAAAGTCACAGACTACACCTCCCGTTGATGGAGTAATTGGTTCAGTGTCCCAGAATCCTACCAAATCAGGATGGTGATGGCCTTGCTTGCTTGCTCCAGCTATCTCCTGTTTCCTTCTTCAAACACCTGAAACAAGTAAACAACAACAAACAAAAACTGTGATAATAGACAAATTGTAATTCAACCTACTTAACAAGTCAAGAAGCATTAAGCCATAAACATGTGAGATCACACATTATGTAGGAAATCAATCGATAGTTGCATATATATTAAATCAAGAAGAGATTACAACCATTGTCTTGACGTTGCTGTTCTCCTCCAACAAAACCAGATTCCCACACACTTCCATTAACATTCCACGACGACCTCAATAATGATAGTTTTAAGGCTCTTCCCTTTAGTCTTCACACTAAACCAAATTCACACTTCTCCCTCACAAACAACTACAGAGCTACAACTATGAATAACTTGTTGTTTACTCCAAACTTAATTAGCACTAGCACACCAACATTAACACTAGCTTGTGCTTGGGAAAAAGGGAGGTCTATATAGCATGAATGGATGGGAGATGATTCCTCTTCTCATGGGAGAAGGTCTTATCTCTTGAGATAGTTCCATCCTAATAGGGGAAAAGAGCCCAAACTAACATCCTCGACTCCATTCGGACCAACCATTGTTGTTTACTTGTTTTAGGTGTTCGAAGAAGGAAACGAGAGATAGATGGAGAAAGAAAGCAAGGCCATCACCATCCTGATTTGGCATGGGTCTGGGACACTAAACCAATTAATCCATCAATAAGAGGTATAGCTTGTGACTTTGATGCTGTGGGATCGGATGATGGCCATGGAGCATTGGATAATAACTGATACAAGGTGTTAGACTGAGAATAAACGAGATCTAAGTACTGGGCACGAGCAATGGCTTGTTCTTCAGTAACGCATCCACCCATAGCTATATCGAGAGAAATTGGAGTGACGAATGACTTGGTAAACCATTCGGTGAGCAACTGATCAACAATCTCGAATTTGATCAGGTGACGTCTACGTCTCCATTCATGGATGTGATCGGAGATGTGTGTCGCAGTATCTTGCTTAAGTGATGTGAGTAAATAGGTTCCATTTTCATAGTGAACTGACAACTGGAAATGTGTGAGGAAAGCCATGGCTAAAGAGTTGAAGTCATGGTAAGTACTTCGAGGAATCTCGATGTACCACTTGGCTGCAACACTTGTGAGGGTTCATTAGAAAATACGGAGACAAATAGAATCATCAACATAAGAATTTGAAGAGAACCAGAGGTGATATGTCATCACATGGGCTTGAGGATCTTCTTTTGCTTTCCCATCGAACTTAGGACAATCGCTTGGGATCTTGGACGAAACTGGAGGTCAATATGGCGAATGAAGAATGGGATCATTCGTGAGGTGAGACACATTTGGAAACTCTAGTGTGGCCAAGAACGACAATTGAGTATTGAAAGGCATTGGAGGTCAATAAGAGGGTCCAATAGGAGGCGCTCATCCCTATTGGAAAGGATTTTGGCCCCATAGTGGAGGGTTCTGGCCATATGGCATTTGATTCTGCCACCACTGTAGGTTACCTTGGCCGTCGGGAGGATTTTGACCTTGAACACCTTGGAACTGTCCGGTCATAGGTTGTTGATAAACAACATACGGTTTAAGAGGCTGTTGAGCATGTTGACCTTAGACATGTGGATATTGCACCTGTTGTCCTTAAACATACAGGTTTTGAACCTGTTGCCCTTGAACAAGAGGATTTTGGACCTATTATCCTTGGACATAAGGGTTGTACACTTGCTGCCCTTGGACATAGGGATTTTGTACTTGCTACCCTTGGAAAAAAGGAACCATCTCCCATCCATTCATGCTATATAAACCTCCATTTTTCCCAAGCACAAGCTAGTGTTAATGTTGGCGTGCTAGTGCTAATTAAGTTTGGAGTAAACAACAAGATATTCATAGTTGTAGCTCTCTAGTTGTGTGTGAGGGAGAAGTGTGAATTTGGTTTAGTGTGAAGACTAAAGGGAAGAGCCTTAAAACTATCACTCTTGAGGCCATCATGGAATGCTAACGGAAGTGTGTGGGAACTTGGTTTTGTTGGAGGAGAACAACAACATCACGACAATGGTTGTAATATCTTCTTGATTTAATATATATGCAACTAGCGATTGATCCCCTACATAATGTGTCATCTCACATATTTATGGCTTAATGATTCTTGACTTGTTAAGTAGATTGAATTACAATTTGTCTATTATCACGATTGTTGTTTGCTGTTGTTTACTTGTTTCAGGTGTTCGAAGAAGGAAACAGGAGATAGCTGGAACAAGCATGCAAGGCCATCACCATCCTGTTTGGCAGGGGTCTGGGACACTGAACCAATTACTCCATCAACAAGAGGTGTAGCCTGTGACTTTGATGCCATGGGATCAGATGATGGCCGTGGAGCATTGGGAAATAACTCATACAAAGTGCCAGACTGAGAATAAATGAGATCTAAGTACTAGGCATGAGCAATGGCTTGTTCTTCGGTAATGCATCCACCCATAGCTATATCGCGAGCAATTGGAGCGACGAATGGCTTGGTAAACCATTTGGTGAGCAAATGACCAACAATCTCAAATTTGATCAGGCGACGTCTACATCTCCATTCATGGATGTGATCGGAAATGTGTGTCTCAGTATCTTGCTTAAGCAATGTGAGTAAATAGGTGCCAGTTTCATAGTGAACCGACAACTGGAAATGAGTGAGGAAATCCATGTCTAAGGAGTTGAAGTCATGGTAAGTACTTCGAGGAAGCTCGATGTACCACTTGGCTAAAACACCTATGAGGGTTCGTTGGAAAAGACAGAGACAAATATAATCATCAACGTAAGAATTTGAAGAGCACAAGAGGTGATATGTCATCACATGGGCTTGAGGATATTCTTTTTCTTTCCCATCGAACTTAGGACAATCACTCTAGATCTTGGACGAAATCGGAGGCTAGTATGGCGAATGAAGAATGGGATCATTCATGAGGCAAGACACATATGGAAACTCTAGTGTGGCCAAGAACAAAAATTGAGTATTGAAAGGCATTGGAGGTCAATAAGTGGGTCCAGCTGGAGGAGGCCATCCTTACTGGAAAGGAAATGGGAGATAGATGGAGCAAGCAAGCAAGGAACCCAAACTGACATCCTCGACTCCATCTGGCCTAACCATTTACTAGACTTCCATTACGAAGCTTCTAGAGCTAGAAGCTTCAGCTCCTTATTTAAAAAGCTTTCCAAAAGAGGATTGACGGGACTGGAAAAAGGCTCAGTCGCTCTGGTCGGCACTAGGGATAGTTCTAACCCTTGCATATTGGCACGAGGAGAACACGGGTGATTAGCGTTGATCTTGTAAACTAGGAAAAACAGAATATTTTTGGGAAATGATGCAAAAGGGAATTGTTCTGCTCATGAAGAGGGACACAGTGGGAGTTTCTTCATGAAGGGAAAGCATGTAGGGTTCACTGTAGAGGTCCTCTAGGATCAAGGAATAGGGAGTACATGGATAGTGACAAAACACTGTGTAACATGAAGTTTCCACTTGATGTCCATGTTGTCCAATTGCAAATCTTCTAAATACTAGGTACATTATCTGTAGACGTGATTACCTCCTACAATAGTAGATTTAAATTTCCTTTTTGACGTAATTTTATTGCAGGGTAATAGGAGTCAGTTATTGCCCCTATTGCTTCTCATTGTAGCCTTCCCATTTTCCTTTCGAACCCTCTGTTCCCTAACCTTGCAAAATTTAAACAAAGAGAAAATACATAAAGCGGGCCAAGACAATGATTCAAAATGCATGGGAATCCCCAATCAAAGAAACTAAGGAACAGAGAACAGATCCCATTGCATATGAGGAGTAACAAAGAATGGCCAGAAGCCAAAGTAATAGAGAATATTGTGCAGAGGGAATAGGAATATCTAAGAGTAGGAGCACCCACTAGAGGAAACCTAGCTTACACAGAAGCGCACCAATAAACAAGAATGAATGGGCTAGTGGGATTGACACAAGACGAACTAATTGGAATTGAGCCCTCGTCAAATGATTGTGAGGTAGGTCTAACCTAGGTGGGGTAGTGAACCTTGAATTCACACCTGCCAACACTATGCAAGGACATCTTGAGATAAAAAATGCTACTAATAGAGCTGAGAAGCCAATTCTAGTGGAAATTCTTAGAGAATTCTATTAATTTCTTGTAAATCAATAATGGGTGCCATTGAGTACAGTTGTACAAAGGCTCACAATGCTCAGACAAAGGAGAATGCTGGAGGAAGGAGAAAACGAAGGCCATTAAATCGACCCAAAACTCAGAAATTGCACACACAAAGACTCTTAGATCACAATTACACTTACACTTCATAATGGCACCGATCCTGGATACCATCAATAATCCTAGTGTAAGGTCAGGTCAAGACCGAGTATGTCACCCTGTCTCAGATCTTAATGCGTCCGACATCCTTGGTGGAATTTCCGTTGCATGGGCCAGATCCTCACAATAAACCATGATACCCTGCATTAATCACCACCTTTTTTGCTTGTGGGCACAAGTATTTAAACCATAATATGGATTAGGGAAGCTTAGAGAGGGGATCCCAATCATATACATTATAATCAAAGTGGATAGGAAAGTGATGGGACATTTCTCCATCTAGCGGAACCATTTATTTCAGTCTGGCCCGCTTTTGGAAGGAAAGCAAGATTAACATGTCTATTTGCTTCCAAGTTTTGGCATCTAAGGACATGAAAGAAGGAATTGAGGGGGAAGAGATAAAGGGCACGAGTAATTCTTTGAAGGAGAAGCTTGAGATGATTATTTTTTGGGAAAGAGCCTTTGCACAAATACTGTAATGTGAGGAGGGAGTCCTCAAGGAGTATGATTTGAGAGAGATCGATATCTTTTGACCAACTTAATCTAAGTAAGAGGCCATACATTTTAGCTTGATTATTGGTCCTCTTCCGAAGCCTCAAGAGTACTTGATAGTTGGTTTTCCATCAGGGTTAAATAGAACCCCTCCCCCTCCTACCACCCCTATCTAAGTAAATTATATTATGAAGCATGAACTTTGATTTTGATAGTGCATGATTTTGTTTGAATAAAGTGGTTTATGTCTCTCTTTCTTATTTGAAGCGTAGATGGAATTGTTATATCATATTTTAATCGTTCATTAATGAACATTTATAATCACTTTTCCTACATATATACATACTCACACATATATTATGATTATATTTAATTTTGATATTGAGGACTTCTTGTGGAATATTATGTAGATTTGTAGAGGTGTCATATTTTGGATGAACATTTCACCCATCTTTAATGACAAAAAACTTAGATTGAAGTTTAGAAATTTGTAATGTTTATAAATATAAATATTAATTTATTTTAGAAAATTAAGATTAAATTAGAATATAATAAAATAAAATAATAAAAATTAGTCAAATTAATAAGAAAATAATAAAATTTGGTCATAATTATATATATTAAAAATAGAGAGGTCAAACTAAAATTAATTTCTTAAAAATAGGGGTTAATAATTTAAATTTTTAATATTAAAATACTAAAAATTAAAAGAAGGAAAAATTTATTATTAAAATCTTATATATCAAAAATCATATATATATAATATATATATATATATATATATATATATATATATATAGATAGATATAATCAGTTATGTTAGTTTTGATTAATATTATTTTAATAACTTCTTAGGGCTAAATCACTTATTGAAAAACTAGCGGTTATGTTAGTTTTATTAAATGTTATTTAATATCAAATATCTTTAAGGATTTAATTTTTAATAATTAATAATTAATATAAATTAGTCATAATTTTTTTAATAGTAAAAATTAGTTTTTATTAAATAATATTATAGTCTTAACCGTTCTCAAACTTGATGCATATTTCATTGATTGATGCACGCTGTCTCTATTTAATTCCATTAATTGATATGCTTTTTCCACCTTGGTCCTAAAGATAAACCTCATTAGTAAGTTCGAAACATCGACCAAAAAATAATTTTATGTGATTAATGTGAAAGTCGGTCTCAATGATCATTATGAATCACAACAGTCTCAGAACAAAAAGAAGAAATTGGAATTAGAATAAGGAAGCATAAAAATAAAATAATATAATCTAGTTTAAGAAAATAAAATAAATTGAGAAAATGCAAAATGAAAAGAATTAAATTAATCATTGAAATGAGAATAAAATAATCAAGCAATAAATGTCAAATTGATAATAGTATTAAAGAGAAAGAGTTAATTATTTGTGTCAACCTCAAGAGATTTGATCTATTTCGGTGCTTGTTGGATCGAGAGTTAACATGGATACATGTTGGTTTAATTTCCTTCTTTAAAGCTATATTCCACATGAATACCATGGGTCAATACTGTGGGTTGTCATGAACTTTGAGCTCAAAAACCACTAGTAACTTGACCAAGTGAAGTTTACCTTATTATTTTAGTTTAAAGTTAATCTTAATTTAACTTATTTTTTATTTATTTTATTTGACCAAGTAAAAATGTTTAAAGAAGGGTTATTTTTATATAGGACATTACGTTACATTACAACATTTCTACCATACTTGGCTAGGGAGCACCTCTTGACAACAAAATAAAAATAAAATATTTATAAAATATTTTGATTTTGAAATGAGTTATGGTTTTTGAGCATATGGTATTGATAATTCATGGTAATGGCTCATGGTATTGTAACAAAACCTATTTACAAATTAATAATATCCATGGTAAAATGAGGGTGAATATCCATGGTTAAGAATCTTGTTATATTGAAGTTTATTGTAAGTATTAAGTTTTAATATTAAAAATGTTATAGATATTTCATAAATAAAATATTTTGATTTTGAAATGAGTTATGGTTTCAGGGGTGGTAGGAGGGGGAGGGGTTCTCATTAATACTGAGGGAATCATCGAAATACTCTTGAGGTCTTGAGGAAAGAACAACTTAGTCTCCTTCACGACTTGCTAATTATAAAAGGTAAAGGTGTAATGGACCTATATATCCTTACAGACTCTATGATATCAATTCTGATAAGTGAAAATAACCCAGAAGACTGAATAGGATTCTCCAAAGAATACGAGAGACCCTAACTTCACTTCGTTCTAAGGATTTCTTTCACATCCTTAGAGCTCTTAATTAGGAGGCTGACACAAGTGCAAATCATGCTAGTTCTTTGATAGTCAGAGATTGAAATTGAAATTAATGGGGATAAATCCATGTGCCTAATCCCTTAAGTGATAAGGAAGAGTATTATTAAAGGCCATTGGAGCATTTTCGCTTCATCCCTATGTAGTAACCTCTTCTTATCATGATATTTTTATCTTCGAAGTCCGTCGTGGAGCGGAATGATGAAATGGAGACTCGCTCAACATGGTTTCTCTTTGTAACGAGGTTCACTCTTATCACCTGGATTTTATGTTGGATGTGTTTCTACACTCAAAGGTGGTATTTAAACGACTTCTTGACTAACAACCGTACAAAGAGTTTTGCTCAAATCTCTTGCAATTCCGTGGTTTGAAGACAGGGGTGCCCAAGCATCCCATTTTGTGGGTCAACTGGTATTATGGGCTTGCTAGAGAACACAAAATTTCCAAAACTCCAAAAAGCTCCAGTCCTATGCGCGCCAACCTGATAGTCAATGAAGGTAAAGAAACTTTCTATATTCGTATATATGAAATTATCCGTTTGAAAGGTTCTACTGGGAATTCTCGGTTTTTCCTACGACACAATTCTGCTCAAGAAACTTCTGTGAAGGAATTATCAAATTGCTTGGTTTATTGGGTTCGAAACTGGTGTAAGGTTAAAAATATGGACATTTCTTTAAGGTCCAGTGCACCTCGTGAAGATAGTTCAAGGTTTCTCCTCCCCGCCTTTGACTTGAGTATTTCTCCAATTCATTGTAGCATCATGTTTTCCAATTATGAATTAGACTCTACAAACAACCCTTGCTTGCATTGCTCGACAACCCACGATTCTCTCCACAAAGCCAACTATGACATGCAAATCAAATTTTGTCAGATGTCTCATATTCAAATTGAACTTTCTGATAAAGTTTTGGCTTTCCAATCTCAACTTTTGCACCCAGTGGATGATGCCCTTAGGAGTATCATTGTTTATCTGCAACTGAACATATACAATGTAGTGACCCCAAACATGCATGAGGAAGAAAAGGAGGCTCGAGCTTTTGACTTGAACATTCCTGCTCCTGTCAGTGAATAACTCTGTGTCCAGTTTGTTGGAAAGTTTTGTTTATTTGTAAGCTATGTTCATGTATGTTTATCAAAGATGTATAATCTCTTATGTATATATATATCAATGTTGTCTGTCATGAGTTAACCTTTGTTATATTTCATAAGTCTATGAGTCTGGGTAATTGGTCTCTTTAGCCTAGAATAATGGTCCATTGAGAATTATTAAGATGATGTATCCCCCATGTATTTTGCTGCAACTGATAAGGTGCTTAGAATTATGCTCAAAAATCAAAGTCATCAAAATGGTGTGGATCTTAAACGAACATGTAGTGATCGTCATCTTGAATCCGACGCAACTTGTTTTGCGTGAAATGGACTCTGTATGACTCCATAAATGAGTTATGTCCACTTCGTCAAATAGGGGAATTTAAAAAAAAAAGGACAACCTAGTCAACAGTCCGTACTGTTGACGTGGCAGGGTATGTGGTAATTGACTTGGTCAAAGTTCCCTCGGTGAATTAGGTCGTGCTAAGTGGCACCTTTGTACTGGTTGAAATCCGTGATTTTCTATTAGTGGGAATGATGGCCAACCACGGCTGACACATGGCCCAACCAGAGGCTGCTACATGGCAGCCTGGGAGGCCACCAAAATATTGTTATAGACCGGGCAGAGGCAGCGGGGGTCAAACCCCTGACCTCCTAACACAAAACGGAGTTGAATACCATTGCACCACATGGTTGTCACTTAACCTTATTGAATGTGCCCAATATTTAAACTTTATTGCCACAATTGTGGGGGGTAGGGCGGACTTAACTGCCCCCCATGTGAACACCCACATGACCGCTAGCCTTAACTGCCACCACCGACCATAGTTTCATAATTTCCAACACTTAGCCATCAAAGGTCTTTGCCATGTGAACACTCGTCGCCTATGGTTATGTTAACAATAAGATCCAATGGTCTACAAACCACCATTCAAACCCTCCTTCCAAACCACGCGATGTGGCCACATATTGGAATTTAACGTACCCAGTGGCGGGTTTTAATGGGCCACTGATCAGTTCGACAAATCTACCTAAAAATTGGGGAATTTTTCGCTTCGATAGCGGAATTTTGGGCAAATTTGCGGGTTTGTTACCGGATTTTGGGCAAAATGTAGAGAAAATAGTGGGAAAACTAGGAGAGGTCATAACTTCTCTAGTTTTCAACCAAATTGGGTACAAAAAGAGGATAGGTAGCCATTTTTGGACATTCTAGACTCATTGGAGTAGGTTTCAGAAGCATTTGAGCATTGCAAACACATATTTTTACACATTTGAGCATAGTAGAGAGACCCAAGACATTGGAAGCTAGAATAGGGAGACATATCCTAGGAGGGGTGAACTCCTTCATCATGTTCCTGTTGTGATGTGTTTTTGGTGATGTTCTGTACATTTTTATGCTATTGTTCAGTCTCTTATTTATGTTAAAATTTCTCATAAAATTAACATAAAAACTCAATTTTCACTTGCAAAACTCATGAATCCTTATGCACATGAATAACATTTTGTTTCTAATAAAAAGAGGATCTTAGCACAACAAACTAATATTCTTAATCTGATCATTTTGGTATCAAAGCTTAGGTTTACTTTGTGCAAGAAGGATTTATCTGTTTTCAAGTTTATGTCATGCTTACAAGGTTAAAACTCAAAAGAGGAGAACGAAAGATGGTTGGAAGCCCTGAAGTTGGGTCAAGGGGAAGGAGGGTAAGGTTGCCACAATCTCTAACACCAGTTCATCCTCAAGTTGTAGTTGAGACTCCAGAGAGCATGTATCATCAAGGAGAACCTATAAACATGACAGAAGTTGAGAAGGTATTCAGGAAGGCTTTCTTTGATATGACAAAGATGGTAAAGGTCCTCTATGAAGAGAGGAAGACTAGGCTACAGGGTGAAATCTCCAAACCTCCCAAAGGAGAAGGTTCTTAAGGAGGAAGTAATGGAAAAGGAGGTAATGGAAATGTAGATAAAACTCCACCTTGCCCACCATCTTCTTCATCTTTTTCTTCATAGACATCTTCACCCTCTTCCACTAACACAACCCTTATTCATACTCATCAACATACCTCAAAAGGAATTGGTAAATCACCCTTACTAAAACT
The DNA here is from genome assembly GCA_000404065.3 of Pinus taeda. Taxonomy (NCBI): domain Eukaryota; kingdom Viridiplantae; phylum Streptophyta; class Pinopsida; order Pinales; family Pinaceae; genus Pinus; species Pinus taeda. The sequence continues at coordinate 24,891 of APFE030406903.1, read as the reverse complement.
TGATGTTAAATTTGAGCTACCCATGTATAATGGTGAAGTGAATGCAGATAAGCTTGATTATTGGATTCATTAGTTGGAGGTCTATTGCAGAATTCAAAACCTTCAAGAGGATGACATAAAGATTCAGTTAGTTTCCTTGAGAATGGAGGGTGCATCACTAGTATGATGGGAATCAAAGACACAAGAGGAGATAAAAAAACATGGTAATATCTCAATTTCTTGGTCTGATTTCATTGCTGCAATTAAAAGACAATTCTACCCTCTAGATTATCTGCAGAAAGCCACCATGAATTGGCAAAACTTTAGACAACTTAAAGGTAAAAATGTGCAAGACTACACCCAAGAATTCAGAAAAAAGTCTCTAATGTTAGGTGTAGATTTGCAATCACAAGACAAGTTTCTGAAGTACATAGGGGTTTACACAGTTATCTTAGGCATACTATCTTAATGTTTAATCCCAATATTTTAGATGATGTGTGTGTGCAAGCCATTCATCTTGAGGCAAGACGGAAAAACACTCTAGAATAAGGCAGTAAAAATCCATTTAAGAGTAAAAGAAAAGAAAAGGGTTTCAAAGGCAAGGGAAAGAAAAATGCATCTATCAGGAAAGAAGGAAAGAAATTAACGCACAAACATTGTTCCAAAGAGGGTCACGATGAAGCTCACTGTTGGAAGCTTCATCCTAAAATGAAAACAAAAAAATTCAACAAGGGAAAACAAAAGACAACTGAAACCACTCAACAGGATTTGGGATCCGATTCGGGTGATGAAACTAAAATTACAACCATGGGTATAAAAGGAAAATAATCCATTGCTAGCACTAGTACTTAAAATTCACACAATGAAACTCCAAATGAAAAGAAGAGGATAAAACATTTTCACATAAGGGTGATCTCAAAACATATCAAAATTGATACACTTTTCGACAGTGGCTCTCAAGCCAATGTTATCTCTGAAAACATTGTCAAAAGTTTAAACTTGGAAACCATTCCACATCATAAACCATATCCACTTGGATGGGTGTGTGACAATGCACAATTGCTGGTTACTAGAAAGTGTAAACTAAAATTTGCCATTACAACAAATTTCATAGATGAAGTGAAGCTTGATGTTGTGCCATTAGACATATGTGGCATAGTTTTGGGCAGCTCGTACCTCCATGACAGAAAATCTAACTTCCATAGACATGAAAATAAATATCATTTGTTCAAAAATAGAGTAGAATATATTGTGAGAGCTCATAGCAAGAAACTAAATCTTTCACTTTTTAATGCAGGGCAGATGAAAAGAGGAGTGAATTCAAGCAAGAATTTTGTGCTTCTAATGATCAAACCCAAGAATGATGTTGATAATGAAGCTTTTAAAGGTTGTGATTCAAAATTGAAATCTGAATTGGTTAACATAGTTAACCAATATGTGAGATGTTTCAGGAACCAAAAGGATTACCTCCCAAGGTTGGAATCCAACATGAGATATAGTTGCAACAAGATTGTCCTCTTCCTAACATTGGCATGTACAAGATGTCAGCGATGGAAAGTGCAAAAATTAAAAAACAAATTCAAGTTGTTGGATAAAGGGATCATCATGCCATCTTCCTCGCCATTTGGTTCACCTATTGTCTTGGTGCCAAAGAAGGATGGAACATGGCGCATGTGTGTGGACTTCCGTGCATTGAAAAAAATTACGGTAAAGAACCATTACCCACTGCCTATAATAGATGATTTACTTGATCAATTTAAAGATGAAAAGTAGTTTACTAAGTTGGACTTAAGGAGTGGCTACCATCAAATTAGAATAGCTTAAGGAGAAATTTGGAAGAAATCATTCAAAACAAAACAAGGTTTGTTTGGATGGCTAGTTATGCCTTTTGGTTTATGTAATGCTCCTGCTACATTCATGCGTGTGATGAATGATGTGTTGAGGCCATTTCTTGATGAGTTTGTTATAGTCTACTTAGA
>APFE030406903.1:0-21196 GCA_000404065.3 Pinus taeda | reverse complement strand
CTTCACGACCGTGGGAGAGTGTTTATATGGATTTTGTAGGAGGTATTCCATTGTCAAAAAGAGGTCATGATTATTTGTATGTAGTTGTGGATAGGTTCAGCAAAATGTGTATTTAGATGCCATGTAAAAAGCAAGTTACAATTGAACAGACTGCTTAGTTATTCTTTTAGAATGTATGGGTGCATTTTGGATTTCCCACATCCATTGTTACTGATCGAGATTCTTGATTTGTTGGGAATTTTTGTTCAAGCTTGTGGAGATTCATGGACACCATGTTGAAAAAAGTACAACATTTCATCCACAAACAGATGGTCAAACAAAGGTGGTGAATAGGGCAGTGATACATCTTCTTCGTGGGTATTGTAGCAAGCATCCTAAGTTTTGGGATGGACATTTTCACTATATTCAAGATGCTTACAACCGGGCCAAGCACTCTTCAACTCAAACATCACCATTTGAGGCATGTTTGGGATACTTGCCTAAATATCCTTTGGATTTCATTTTTGGCCAAAATGTTGCTATTGATGGTCATAGTGACATAGACAAAGAAAGAAAGTTCATTGAACAAATCCATTTGGTACACCAAAGAGTTCAATAACAACTTGAAAAGAGCCAAGGCAAGTACAAAGCAAGGCACGACAAGCATCATGTAGATCACAAGTTCCAAGTCGGTGAGTAAGTTTGGTCTCACTTTAGCTAAGAGAGGCTTCAAGGGGAAGGTAAAAAGCTAAAACCAATTAGATATGGTCCATTCAGAATTTTGGAAAAGATTGGTAACAATGCCTTTAGGCTGGATTTTTCTTTATATATGCAAATTTATGTTGTTGTTAATGTTAAGAAATTAAGGTTGTATGAGCCTCCTTTGATTGAAGATCAAGGAGATAATGTTCAAATTCCATCTATTGAAGATTTTTCTCTAGAATTCCTTGATGAGCTTTAGCAAGACACTGTACTTGATAGAAGAACAAGGACATCAAAAAGAGGAAATGTCGAATATCTTCAAGTGGGTTCAAGGGAACAAATCCTTCAAAGGCCAAATGGATAGAGATTGGTAAGGTGAGGGGACTGTACCCTCACTTGCTAGACAATTGAAAGTGATCTTTTTGGGTCCAAAAGGCTTCCAGTGGGGAGGAATGATCAGGTGCTCAATATAATGCTTAAAAATCCGCGTAGTGCTCGTCATCCCAAATCCAGCGCAACTTGTTTCACGTGAAACAAACTTTGTATGACTCTAGAAATGAGTTCTGTCCACTTTGTCAAATATGCGAATTTTTAAAAAAATGGACAACCCAGTAAGTAGTCTGTATTGTTAACATGGCGCTGACTGGTCAGGGTATGTGGAAGTTGACTTGGTCAAAGTTCCTTCGGCAAATTAGGTCATGCGAAGTGGCACCTTGGTATTGGTTGAAATCCATGATTTTTTATTAGTGGGAATGATGGCCAACCATGGGCTAACACGTGGCCTAATCGGATGCTGCAACGTGGCAACTAGGGAGGCCACCAAAATGTTGTTATATATTGGGCAGAGGCACCAGGGGTCAAATCCCTTACCTCCCAACACACAACGGAGTTCAATACCATTACACCACGGTGTTGTCACTTAGCCTTATTGAATGCGCCCAATATTTAAACTTTATTGCCATAATGATTGGGGGGTAGGGTGGACTTAATCACCCCCCACGTGAACACACGAGTGACCCCTAGACTTAACCACCACTGCTAACCGCCGTCACCTGACTGCCAACACCTAACCACTGAAGGTCTCCGCCATGTGAACGCCCACTGCCAAGGGTTATGCTAACCACCCGATCTGACAGTCTCCAAACCACCATTCAAACCACCCTTCCAAACAATGCAATGTGACCATGTATTGGAATTTAATGAAACCGCTGATGGGTTTTAATGGGCCAATTATCGGTCCGACAAATCCGCCCAAAACTCGAGGAATTTGTCGCACTAATAGCAGAATTTCGGGCAAATTTGCAGGTTTGTTACCAGATTTTGGGCAAAATGTAGAGTGAATAGTGGGAAAACTAGGAGAGGTCATAAATTCTCCAGTTTTCAACAAAATTTGGTGCAAAAAGAGGCTAGGTAGCCATTTTTGAACATTCTAGACTCATTGGAGCAGGTTTTGAGAAGCATTTGAGCATTGTAAACACATCCTTTTACACATTTGAGCATAACAGAGAGGCCCAAGCCATTGGAAGTTGGACCAAGGAGACATAGCCGAGGAGGGGTGAACTCCTTCATCATGTTCCTGTTGTGATGTGTTTTTGGTGATGTTCTGTACATTTTTATGCTATTGTTCAGTCTTTTATTTATGTTAAAATTGCTCATAAAATTAACATAAAAACTCAATTTTCACTTGCAAAACTCATGAATCCTTAAGCACATGAATAACATTTTGTCTCTAATTTGAGGAGGATCTTAGCAAAGCAAACTAATATTCTTAATTCGATTAGCAACCAAGCACATATTTCTCTAATACTAATCATTTCTATTTTAAAAAAGTAAAAAAGTGAGTTATGGTTTTGGGCAATGTGGTAGTGATAAGCCATGATATTGACCCATTGAATTGTAACAAAACCTATATAGAGGTTAATAATATTGATGATAAAATGGGGTGATTATTCATGGTTAAGAATCTTTTTATATTGTAAATATTAAAATTTTATGTGCATATTAATCAAATTTAAATATGGTTATAGAGTCTTTATTTTAATTTATATGGTAAAATGGATCTTGATTTATAACTAACATCTATATGTTATATATTTCAATATGATATGTATATGATGATTTCTTTTATTTAAAAAATTGTTTGTAATTTTATTAATAAAAACAAAATTACAATATAAAAAATTTAAATTTAAAAAATGTTTATATCTATGTCTAATGTCTAACGTCTAACACCTACACCAAATCAATGCTAAATGATTAGGATTATTCTTTATATTAAATTATTAAATAGGATTAAAAATAAACAAAATAAAAGTATAAGGCTACAGGAGTGTATGAAAATTTAATTAGAATTAGCTTGAAGAAATGTACAATTAAAATGGATGATGAAAGTATTAAAATTATATTTTAGATTAAGAAAAGTAAAAAAAAGATTAAAAAAAATAAATTATATTTAAAGAAGAAGTTTCAAATTGGAATTATAATAAGATAGAATTAAATCGATTAAGGAGATAAAATAAATGAAATATATATTAGAATGAGAATATAATTTAATAGTCAAGTGGGTGTAGCTTGTGTGGTAGGGAGGAGTCACCATTATCCTCCCCACTTGGGTTCCAGTCCCACCAAGAATGACATGCTTACTCCTTGGGAATGATTTCTACATGAAAGATAATTGGCTTACCTAGACATGGGTGGGTTTTTCGTGGATGTTGCTACTATTGGTGTCCTATATAGTGAACCATTTTTTTTAATAAGGGTTAGAGAAGAATTGAAATAGAATACAAATATATGATTAGATTCAAGTAAAAATTAATATAGAAAGAGCATGGGGGGAGAGGGGATATTAAGAGGAAAGAAAAGAAAGGTTTAGCTTGAAAAAGGAGGAAAAAAATGTACTAAGGAGGACATATGAGGATCAGGAGGAGGGTGAAGGTGGAGGATTACTAACATTAGTGTTAATGTTACGTGGTTAAAGTTTAGAGGACAAAAAATGGATAATGGGTTACCGAGAATGCCTCAATTTATATCCATCTTATCGATTAAAGTTGTTAGGGGGTTTTTCAAGTTTTAAAGCTTCCTTAATGACACAGTTCGAGTGGAAGGGGGCAAAGACCAATATTTTGGTTTTATCAAAGCAAAATAAATGTTTGGTTTTGTGGGAATGTTCAATGATGGTGGATTTATTGATACAATTATGGAAGGTGTCAACTATGTGTTATTTAAGGCAGGATTTGAAGGATCTCCCAATTTGTCCTATGTAAGACAATCCACATGAGCAAGGGATCTCATAAACATCGGGGCCAAGCATAGGTAATTCTTGTCTTTGGTTGACCTAAAGAGTTGGCTAAGGGTAATCTGGGGCTTCAACAAGGTTTTAATGTTCCTTTTTGAAAGGATATTGGAAATGTGATTGGCTACTGCCTTAATGTAGGGAGGGGATATTTTGTCTAAGGGTGAATTGATGGAAGAGTTTTTAGGATTAGGGTAAAGATAAAAAATGGAATGCTTTTTTAATCTGGGAAGAGGAGTAACCATTGGCTTAACGGCTTTGGGTTTTTCCTTGGGAAAAGATTGAGAGGCAGAAATTTGAATGACATGAGTAATAAGGGTTTTAAGAATGACAAACTTTTGAGAAGGATGATGGTGAGAGTTGTCATGGAGGTACCTATCAACATGAGCCTTTTTCGATATAGTTGGTGGGTAAGGGATCCATCAAGGAGGCGAGATACAAGGACGTAAAGAAAGGGTAGGGATTGGTTAGCTTCAAGTTCCATAGTGAATTATAGGTTATAGTTTTCTTTGACTATTTTGTATCCATGTGCTTTTAAAATGTATGGTTAATCAAATTATTGTGTTGAGAGGCGCTCTCCATCCCAGTATGGAAGAAATGTTGTAATGTCTTGTTTTATCCTATTGAACATTTTGACTTGATCAAATTACATAATAAATAATATAATAATAAAAGTTAATTAAATAAAAATGACTTAATAATTAAATAAATTGAGGTAAAATGTAATTTGCAATTGACAATTAGGCTCCAAAGCTAAAAACCATAATTTTTCCAATGGAATTGTTTATGTAGAAGAATTGTAAAAATTTATATATATATAATATATATTTACAAATATACAATAGATATATAGAAAAGAATATATATATAATATATATATATATATATATATCCTACCAACCTAGATCTGTCTTAACTCTAGATCTACCAAGTGTGGAGAGAGATCAAATCTCTTGAGGTGCACACCTCTTTTAGAGTGAAAAGAGATTTGATCCCTTTCAGTGTTTGGTAAAATATGAAATTATGCTGAATCTAGGTTGGTTATAAACTTTTGGATTGTGATATTATTTTTTGTAAGTTTTGTAGCTATTTGAATTGACAGAAGTCTATTTATATACATATATGATCCTCATTAAAAAGAAATAATCACATTATTTTGGTTGAAAATCAATTGTTAACAATGCTATGGCATATATAAATGTATTATTTTTCATCTCAAAATGGTAATTATGAATTATTTTTAAAGAATAAAATTATGAGGTGGTTCAAAATTCTCTAATTGCTTCAGAAAAAAATGAGTTGTAATATGGAATAAGTAAAAACATGAAGTCAAAGCTTGCAATGAGCAAGTATAAAATTATGAAATGTGATAGCAATATATGTGTGCCAAGATAGAAGTGTGATAATGATAGAAAGGGGTAATGCGTCATTGGGATGAAAAAGAAGGAATTCAACAACAACCAAAGGAGAAATGAAAGAAGGAATATGACAGGTATGACAACAAGATGAAAATTGAATCCAAGAGTGCACATAAGTTGATACAAGAGTGTTCATGACAAGTGTGATGAGCGGGAGGGGTGCATCTAATGATGGGAAAATGTAGTTGCACATTGACTGAAGATGAATATCCATTACTAGAGAAGCTAAATAATTAGATTTGAAGCTAGATACTTTACCAAGAAGTTGAGGAGTCAACCACAAAGAATAATAATTACATAAAAAATAAGAATTTTTTATTTAAGTATCAAACTCAATTTTTAGTGAGTCAATTAAAAGCCATATAAGAGAGTGTTGAACAGACATTGTAAAATGTGACCGTGCATTAAGATTGGTAATAAGTATGAGTAGACCATAAATTGTGAATCCGTTTTTGGATTATTAGGTTATTTACAAGGAAAATTTCTAGAGCTAATTTTCTCTTCTTTTCAAAAAAAAATTCGGCAATTTACATTTTTCCCACAAACAATTTGCCCAAGTTCTACAAAATAAAATCATTTGATTTAAAAATTACCAATTCCTTTTATAAACTATATTAAATTCTTATAAATGTGAACAATTTTACAAAAATATCACAAAATATTTTATAGTCAATATTTAAAAAATTAATAAGAACGATCAAAATTTCTATACATCAAAATAAATGTGGATCTTTAAAACTTTTCTTAATTATTTGTTTTAACAAAAAATTGCAAATCTTTACATGATAAATGCAAATATCATTTACTACACCACATCTAACTACATTATAAAATTATTAAAAAAAATAATCTTTAAACCACAAAACATGAAAGAAGAAGAAAAATGAAACTTTGCTATTGTAAAAACTATTTCAACATATCATGAATATTATATATCTCAATATAGCTTGAGTGGGCCTAATAATTAAGAGCATGTGTTTCCTCCTAGGAGGTCACAGGGTCAAAACTAGAGGAGGGTAGAGTATGTATGCCTTCGTAGACTTAGAAATCAAATTGTTGCGTAGATATGGACCCCTTGTCCCACAAATAAAGTGGTCTCATACACCAATTTGGTGTCTAGCTTAGTCGTGACTTTAAAATTTGATAATTTTTATTTATATTTTATTGTGACACATTGCATATAAAAATAAATAAATAAAAATCAAACTAACACATGTAAAGTAAATAAATAAAAGTCAAACTAACACATATAATCATTACATAATCAATTAATTGTTCCATAATCCAAAAATATTATTTTTTATAAACCATAAATAATATCATATATTATTAAACAATAGAAAGTTTAAATTTAACAAATATATAAAACATTCAACGAATATATCAAAATATGAAAATTGAGTAGATAATGCTCATCCTCCACACCCTTGGAGTTGCATATCACTAGCAATTGCACCAGATGTTGCAAAGGAAACATAGTAAGGCATAAATTCAAGAAGAATAATGATATATAAAAAATAATTTAAGATAAAAATTAGTAAACAAAATGTCATTGAAAGATATAAGATAAAGATAAATCACTTACATTATGCCAATTTTTTGTTTAATATTTTTATTGATTTTGAAAAATAACAAGTATTATGTCATATTTTAGTTAGAAGAAATATAATGATAAATTCCAACCATTTATACTCATTTTATTTTGATGTTATGCTCTTAATATTTCCGAAATTTCCGTCTAGGTGTTAGGTGTCTACATGTGAAAGAAAATGTAAGGATACTCAAAATTGCAATCTAGTTATTAGGACTCACTTTAGAGAAAGAAAGACAATGATATACAAACTTTATATCATTTTGTGATTTTTTAACTTAGATTATCTCTATATTCTAGGGTTTTATGGTATTGTTAGGGTTTGCTTTTTAACATATTTGACTTCGTATTATTTTATCCCTATCCCCTCTTTTATTTTGGTTGGTATTCAAGTATATTTCTAAAGAACATATAATCTATCATCAAAATTAATCCATTGAAATGTGTTATTAGAATCGATCCATGTAAACCGTTGATTATAAATTCTATTAACAAATACATCTGTTTAAAATTACAACTCAGAATTTGGAGCCTTATGCAATTAGATTTAAATTGAGATTTTAATGAACCTTCTTTTAAGAAAAGCAAATTGAGATTTTAATGGACCTTCTTTTAAGAAAAGCGTAGGATAAAATGTATCCTAATATGAGCTAGTATAAAAATAGGAGGTAGGTATAAATGTAAACTATGAAACTGAAGCTAGTAAACCAAGTATAACATATTAGACACATATTAAAATCAGAAGAGACTAAACATACATTAAATCAAAGAATAAATAAATAAATTATTAATAAAAAGGTTGGAATCCATTACAGATTCTTCACTATTTTTATTGATTGATGCTTGCTGGGAGAATTTGGGCTGGCTAGTTTGTTGGCTCGTTGGTGGTAACCTCACTTGTATGTTGGTATTTGTTGGTTCGTTGGTGGTAACCTCACTCGTATGTTGGTAAGTACTTCTTTCTCTAATCAATTGGGATCAATGGGGGAACGAGGGAATCTCTCTCGTCTGGCGGACATATTTCTTCTTTCACCTGTTGGCAACTTGGAATGGGTGAGTTTGGGGAATGTGTGCTTGCTAATATCACCTTCCCCTACTCAAGCAGCTCATATGGTAAGAAATTGGTTTAATCTCTTTCAATGGTGGTGGTTGGTAAAAGGTCTTCTCTTTCTTTCGGGTATTGATGATGGAGACCTTCTCTCGTGGTTTGGCGTACTGCTCTCGCTGTCTGGTCAGAACACATAATACTCTCTTGTTGTCTATTGGGAACATGGAATATGCAGAATATTTAGGGTGATGGGTGTTATTACAACTTAACACTAGGACTACATAATGCACTTCCCACATATAAAAGACTACATATTCACTAGCTTTCTCTTAGTTAGAGGTTGCATTATATCATAAGTGTGTGGTGAGTTGGTGGGTTTCAGAAGTATGATTGTTACCCTTGAAGAAGAAATGCTTATACCCTGTCTTCCTATTTTCTTTCCCTTATCTCTTTTTATCTATCCATCTCTTATGGAAATCATGCTGGCCTCTTCGCTAGTCTTAACTCAGATTGTTTCCTGTAATTTATTTGGCTCTATGACTTGGATCTCATTTCTAATTAGAATCTACAATTTGTTGAGAAAACAATGACTTAAATTAGCCATCCTTGATAAAAGAGACATACTTTAGAAGCTTCAACTTACATTCATATTCACTTAATTCTATGCTTCTTCCCTTGTCGACTATGCTCCCGTGACAATGGGAATAAACCAATATTACATTACCAATCTTGTCATTTCGCTTCTTGTTAAACAAGCTTCAACTTCTTGCCTCATTCTCATCTTTGCATAAAAAGTTAGCAATTTTGCTTTATTTCATATTCATTGAAGATTATTAGTGGGTATTTCTACCTTTTTATCAAATTATGATAGCTCTATAATGGAGAATTTATTCTTGCATTTTATGTTATTTTCCCTTCAATTATTTGTTTATTTATGCAAATTTCTATAACAACTAATTATTTACCTAATTTTGCTCCTCTCAACTACTAATATTTATTATGTATAATTTTATTTTCATTAATAAAATATCAATAATTAATTGAAAAAACATAAAACAAAAATTAGAAATAACTTATTTACATAATGAGAAATTTTTAACTTTTAAAACTTTCTAGCTATAAAATTAATACAAAACTATAAAACATAAAACAAAAATTAGAAATAACTTATTTACCTAATAGAAAATTTGGGCTTTTAAATCTTTCTTGCTATAAAATTATTACAAGATTATAAACAAAATTATTTTATTTATAGTAAACCACCAAAAAAAAAGGTTAAAAAACAAAATGTCATGGGTCAAGTTAACAAAAGAAATTACACCTCTTCTTAAAAAAGCATCTTCTCATACAACAATAAATATCAACTTTTATAACCACCGAGCAGGACTTCACTTCACAAACACAAAGATTCAAAAATTATTCAGGCACCTCAAAAGGCTCAGATGGGGCCTCAGGGGGAATAGTCACATTATGGAACAAAAACAAATGGGAAATCAGCAACTCACAGCTCTGTAACTGGTGGATCAGAACAGATTTAAGGAACAAGAGCACCCAAGAGGTCTACTTCATATATAACATATATGCACCCAATCACTACAGAGACAAAATCAGCTGCTGGAACACCTTAGAAGCAGACCTCTCCTCCATTCAGAGTAGTCTAATAATCCTTGGGGGCGACATGAATCTAATTAGGCAGGTGGAGGAAAAATTTGGCGGTAACTTCCACCCAGACTCATCAAGAGACAAGCTAGAAGCAATAATCCAGCTCTTCAACTTGATTGACACCCCTTTGTCGAATGGAAAATATACCTGGACTAATAAGAGAGCAGGCTCTCACAATATCAAAGAAAGGTTAGACAGATTTCTCATACAGGAAGGGTTGGCCAGCAACTTCCAGGTAATTAAAAGCCACACAATTCACGGAACAACCTCAGATCATAAAGCAGTGGTCCTCTCTCTGAATAAAGGAACAAATTTAGCCCCCCTTCCCTTTAAATACAATAAGCACTGGGATAGCCATGAAGAATTCAGCACTCTTGTGCAAAATCAGTGGGCAAAAGAAATATCAGGCTCACCTCACTATGTGTGGGAAACGAAACTAAAACAACTAAGGTTAGTCATAAAACAGTGGGCGAGAGAGCTGGCAAGATCCGAAAGAAAAAAGAGAAACGACCTGCTGTCGGAAATGGAGTGATGGCACGAGGAGAAAGAACAAACTTAGCCCACAGCGGAAGACATAGAAAGGGAAAAAAGCATGTTCATGGAGCTCTACAGGCAAAATCGTGTGGAGGAAGAGGAACAAAGAATGAAATCCCGCTGTCTATGGTTGAAAGCAAGGGATAAGAATACCTCTTTCTTCCACAATAACGTCAAGACCAGAAGAGCTAGAAATCAAATTGACAAAATAGAAGTGGAAGGGAGAGAACTGCATGAACAAGAAGAGATAAAAAATGCAGCCTTTGATCACTTTCAGGCTCTCCTCACAGCAGATCCCCAACAACACGACAGCGCAGCATTCCTCAGTTTAACTGAGAGTAAAATTAAGGAGGATCATAATAGTGAGCTAGAACAAGATCCCACCGAAGAAGAAATAAGAGAAGCCACCTTCAGCATGCAACAAGACAAGGCCCCGGGGCCGGATGGCTTTTCAGTAGCATTCTACAGGCAGCATTGGGAAACCATAAGAAAGGACTTTGTGAGAATGGTGAAAAACGCATTCAGAAAGCACAAGCTGGGGGACTACACGAAATCCTCTCACATCGCATTAATTCCCAAGGAAGCAAACCCCAAATCTTTTGATAGATTCTGCCCCATATCACTGTGCAATGTCTCGTACAAGATCATAACAAAAATTATCGCCAACAGGCTCAAGAATCTCCTCCCCATCATAATCTCTGAGAACCAGGGTGGCTTTGTCCCTAAGAGATAGATTATAGACAATGTTATTCTTATTCAGGAAGCCATCCACAACAGTCTCATCAAAGGAGAACGAGGAATGATCATTAAGTTGGATATGGCTAACGCTTTTGACAGAGTGGATCACTCCTTCTTAAGAGCAGCATTGAGAAAATTCGGTTTCTCCTCCAAAGTAGTCGACATCATAAGTGGGTGTATCTCCAACCCATGGACCGCCCCGCTGATCAATGGTCGCCCAAGCAATTCCTTCAAAAGCACCAGGGGTCTTAGGCAAGGGTGCCCTCTATCCCCTTTCCTTTACATAATTATGGCAGAAACTCTAAGCGTACACCTAGAAAATCTCCGCCTCAAGAGAGAGATAATGGGGATAAGCATTAAAAGAGGAATAAAGGAGATAAACCACTCTCTATTCGCGGACGACACTCTTCTAATAGGGGGAGCTTCCAGCTTGATGGCGAGGAGATTCAAAAGAGTCATGGATGCTTTCCTTCAGGCTTCAGGTGGTAAATTAAACAACAGGAAATGTAAAATTTACACTTGGAACGTGCCGCACCAGATACAACAAAGTATATCCCAAATATTTGATATCCCTCTCCAAAGAAACTGGAGTTCTTTCTCCTACTTGGGCTTACCCCTAGCGAAGGAACACATCAAAGCAGAGGTATGGACAAAACACATAGAGAAGATGAGAAGCCTCCTCCAAAGTTGGGGAGTCTCCTGGCTAAACCTAGCAGGCAGAACTATCCTCATAAAGGCTATCCTATCAGGACTGCCCATCTACCAATATGCGGTTATGATGGCCCCAGCAAGCATCCACAAGCATATGGAACTCATAATGAGAAGCTTCCTCTAGCAGGGAGGAAAGCAGGACACTAAGAAGTTCAGCTTAGTTAACTAGGGCCAGGTCTCCCTCCCTTATGAAAAAGGAGGCCTCTCAATAAAAATCCCAAGCCTCTCTAATCAGGCTCTGGGGCTAAAATTGATTTGGAAGATCATCTCAAGCAAGGGATCATGGTGGGTGGAGACCATAAAAAGAAAATACCTCAGCGGCCCAAACTCTAATATCCTCAACGATCCTATAATAGACAGACCCTGCACTCTAGTATGGCATTTAATCAAAAAAGTTCTGCCTCATTTTAGAGAGAATGTCTCCAAGCTCCCGGGCAATGGAAAGGACACCAAAATTTGGGCTGACAGGATAATGAACACCAATCCAAGGAACCTTCAACAAGAGCTCAGGCCTTTACAGGATTGGATGTAAGATAGAAGGATATTTACATTGTACGACATCTCTTCATGGAACCACAATAGATGGAGAGATTGGAAAGAGTTGCAGTTACCCCAGGAGCTCAAAGAATTATGGCACAACCTGAAGTCTTCCCTCTCAGGAACAGCACCAGTCAACAAAGAGAAAGAAGACACATACATCTGGGATTCATGTGGAGGGTCATTCTCAGTTAGAGAAGGGTACAAATCTCTTCAGAACAGAAACCCAACAGCCAATTGGAACCTCCATACAGCCACTTGGAAGTCTGAAAGCATCCCAAAAGTGAAACACTTCAACTGGACCCTTCTCAAAGGGAAAATCCTAACTGCAGAAAATCTGAGGAAGAGAGGAATTCAAGGCCCCTCGATTTGTTGCTTCTGCAAAGTAGAGGAGGAGACTATACAACAATCCTTTCTCCTCTGCCCATGGGCTCATAATTGTTGGAATCAGCTTGCTAGTCCCCTGGAAGCCCGAGGAAGCTACGAACAGGTGTACACCCTCCAGAAGAATTGGAAAAAAAACTATCCGCACCAAAGAAAAGGAAAAAACAATATAATCAGAGTCTGGAAGTGCATCCCCGCCACCCTCTGCTGGAATCTCTGGCTTGCCAGGAACAACTACGTATTCAACAACATACAACCAAGAACGGGCACTATCATAGCAAAAACAATGGCCAGCATATCTGAAGCGGTTAGTGCGAATCTCATTACTACTCCAGACCAGACGAGCTGGGCTCAAGAGGAAAAGGATTGGTACAATAAGTTTAATATCTGTCACACCCAAAATCTTCCACCAAAGAGCAAAGCTCACAAGAAACAACCCTCCTGGAAGCTCAGGGGAACCAAAGAAGAAATCCTCCAATGGATTCGCGCCCAAAACCGCCCCACTCTCTTCTTCGATGGAGCATCAAAGAATAATCCTGGAGCAGCAGGAGCAGGAGGCATAATAAAAGACCAAAATGGAGTTTCTATCTGTAGATATGAATGGGGTCTTGGGGAAGCTTCAAACAATGCAGCAGAAGCCTATAGTCTGCTCCTTGGTTCCATAATTCTCTCCGAAAAGGGCCTGAAGAATGCTATCATCATAGGGGACTCGGCCATTATAATATCCTCTATGAACACAGGGAAAAAATTCATTAAGGAAGGCCTCAACAATACCAAAACCAGGATAATGGACAATTTAAGAGACTTGGGAGAAACATCCTTCATGCATGTTCTCAGAGAGCACAACGTTGAGGCGGATTCCCTTGCAAATAAAGCAGTCAAATGGAAGCAAGGCTAGGTTTGTGTGGATGACAGGTCATATGTCAGAGCAATCCCATAAGACCCCTCTCTGCCATCAGAGCCACCAGGTCAGCTCTCGTAAAATCTTACAAAAGATCTTCTGCAGTACCGATCCCTCAAACCTCGATCCATCTCCCCTTCCCATGCTGCCGCCTTCCATCATTTCCCTCATCCTTAGCGCCATCCTTCCTCTCCCTCCCCATGAGTTTTATCCTGAACATTCAGGTATCAGTCACTTCAGTCCTCAGGGAGATCTCACCCTAAATCTGCATCTCGATCCCTCCTCGGTTTCTGATGAAAAAATCTCGCTCAGGCATTGCCTCTCCCTCTTCCTTTATATCCCCCCTCCCTCCTCAGGCGTTCTCAGTTTCGTTCTGAGTCTTCAGTCTCAGGCTTGCTTCGTGGTTTTATCAGTGAGTGGCATAGATTCTATTAGGAGTGTTAGAGTGAGTAAGGCGCTCCCCCCAGGCCTCAACTCCAAGCACAGTTTTCAACAGCCTCTCAGCTCAGTCTTCTGTGATACATCTGCCCGAGGGTGCGCCCACAACTACCTCAAGAGGGAACACTCCCTGAACCCCGCTACCAACAGTAGAGACTTAGAGCCGAGCTCCGCGTTTCTGGTAACGACTTATTTCAGCTCTAAGTTCTTTTTAATCACTGACTTCGTGTTTCTGGACAGTTGCAGAGGTTCGATCTCGGTCTTGTTGCTCCCTCTTCTTTGCAATCTGCGTTTCTTCCCCCTGATCTATTCCCACAGTTCTCCCCTTCTCTTAAATCCCTTTCTCCCTGCTGTTATTCTCTCTTTTCACCTCTCAGACCTCAACATCCACCATAGCATCATGGAGGACCAGCCAAATAACCAGGGCGAGCCACAGCGAATCATCAAGCCATTAGATCAACTCTTCAACAAAGAATGCACAATGTGCAAAGCCCACACAGTCATGATCAACAGGTTCGTCAAACACTTCAATGAGCTGAAGAGCGACTATGAATCCGACAGCAGGTCTAAGCACAAGAAACTGGAAAAACAGAAGGAAGAAATAGAGAGCTTGAAAGGAAGGTGCAGTCACCTTGAGGAAGCAATAGAACAAATCAAAACTCTCACTCAGAGCTACCAAGCTTCAGCTTCCACCAAAGCAAGTGCCAAGAAAGACCCCATGCCAGACGACTCGGTCACCCAGAAACTCTACTAAATCCCATGCGCTGCAAATTTTGCTACATAGGAGGTGCTTATGTCAGGCAATATAGCCGTTCCCTCTTTAATTTCAATTCCCATAGGGGCAGAAATGAGGAAAGTGGGTCTGCGCACCCGATTTTGATCCTCTTCGCCAAAACCCACGACAGTTATGTAATAGAACTTTGTTCTCGTTTTTTATAATACAAAAGTACCCGACTTCGTTAAAAAAAAATAAAAATAAATATCAACTTTTATAATTTAGATTTAAAAAATAAATAAAAATCATATAATTAACTCTGAAGCCCCAATCACTTTAATTTGCTTTAAATTGAAAATTAACTAGACGATGACTTTTCAATTGTATCAAAATTTTGGTACTTATGAAAAAGATTTGGACATGAAAGTAGGTGATGGAGCTCTGCAACTTGAGAAAGGTTTGAAGTTGGTGCCAAGTTTGGTTTTAGGGTTCTATGGTGGGTCGTGCAGGGGGGAGCGCCGCTCCCTCCTACAGTCAAGCCATCACAGAGGAAGATAAGGAGGCACGAGGGAAGCAATTCAAAACATCGATGGAAAAGATTTCAGAAACAAGAAGCAAGGAAATAGTGGGAAGAAATGAGATCCAGAATCAGGAAGAAAAACAACAGAAATCGAGTCAAGAAAGGGAGAAGGGAGGCAGTAGCAGGAAAATGCCTCATACGAAAACTACAGGAGTCTGCAAACCCAAATCAAACATCATCCCCACGGTCATATTAAGTGATCCAACAATTCAAGTGCATAGAGACCATATGAGAGAACATGCGATCATCTGCAGGTTCATGGGTTTATGGCCAGTGGAGAGGGCTTTACACATCTGGATTAGGAGCCATTGGAAGCCCAAGGGAGAAATACACTTGCATCTGGGTTCTAAGGGCTTCTTCATAGTGGTGTTTGCGAGCCTAGAGGACAAAGATAGAGTGTTTGAGGGGGGATCTTGCTTCTACGCTGCGGCAGGACTCTACATGCATCCTTGGACGGTGAACTTTGTGCCGGAACGTGAAACATTCACATCCGTATTGGTTTGGATCAGGCTATACTCATTACCTCTAGACTACTAGCAACCACAGTCCTTGAAAACTATAGGTAATAAGCTGGGGCATTTTCTGAAAATATCAGAGGCAACTCTCAAAGGTAAATATACCTCCTTCGCCCAAATATGTGTGGAAATGGATCTATCTGGAGCCCTTCCGGAAGAAATAATCTTAGAAGTATATGATGAGGAATGGGTGCAAATGGTAGACTATGAGCACATACCATTCAGATGTTTCAAATGTCATGAACATGGCCATCTATTTAGAGACTGCCCCACAAACAATGTGGAAAGAAATGGGAAAACCCCGTGGACAAAGATCATGAGGGTTTTACCAAGGTTTGGGGCAAAGGGAAAGGGGTTAAAATATCACATAAGAAGACAAGCGAAGACAAATAGACAAGACACAATAGTTTCAAAATCCTGGAGAAAGTGGAGGAGAGCGTAGAGACAGCCCAAGTCAAGGAGAATGTCCCCAAGGAGCAGGATATGGAAACTGAAATGGAGGATATCCTAGTAAACAACTAGCATACAGAGGAGCTACAAAGCTGCATGGAGATCAACAAGGACCATGAAATGACCCCAAGTGAGGCAGGTACGGGGTTCAAGAACTGCAGGAGATTCTAGACAGGGAAAATCTAGATCTAGAATAATTTCTGGAACAAGGAAAGAACAAAGGAGTGGATTCATTGCCAAAAAAAGATTATGATTGAGTCCAACAAATCTATTTATGGAGGGCATAATCGAAGGGAAATGGTGTCAAAAGAAACCACGAAAGCCAAGAGCAGAGTGGGGTCAAAATGATGGAGAACTCGCAGACTCTATCTCCAAAAAACTCAAGAAGGAAAAGAGGAAGGAAAAGACAGAATGAACTGCTAACTGAATGTGGGAAACTATTGATTAACTCAGGTAAGATGAAAGATCTTACCAGCTATTCTTTTACCAACCTTTCTTAATGAAGCTTACAACCTAGAATATTAGAGGTTTAGGTAGTAGAAGGAAACAGAGAAATCTCAGCAATAGAATAAAAGAAGTAAAACCATATATGGTCTTTATTCAGGAGACAAAATGTTCTATGGAGAAAATAAGAGAAATTCATAATAAATGGTTAACCAAGTATGATTATTTGGAAGTTAAAGCTAATAACTCTGCAGGTGGGATTCTCACGTTGTGGGATCCACAGAAATTGAGCATCCTGGATGCTGAAACGTCCAGGAACTATCTTTCTTTGGTGTGTAGTCCCGTAGGTGACAAGGAGACTTACATGATAACTAATGTATATGGATCTCAACAACAAGATAATAAACTCAAGCTGCTCACCTCCTTAGAAGGTCTCAGAGCACGTTATCCCAATATACCCTGGATACTTGCAGGTGATTTCAATATGATAAGATCTCTCTCGGAAAAAAAAGGAGGCACTAGACAGCTTGGCAGAGACTCTTAAGCCTTCCAAGATTTCCTCATGAACATGGGACTAGTGGATACCGAGACTATAAATGGAACCTTCACTTGCAACAACAAAAGAGGATGGGTTTCCCAAGTGGCGTCAAAACTTGATAGGTTTATCGTTTCTGAGGATCTCATCCTCACAGGATCAACCATCACAGCGTCCATTTTTCCCTTTGGAGGCTTAGATCATTGGCCCGTACAACTAGAAGCTTCCTTTATGGGCACTCCAAGGAATAGGCCTTTCAGATTTGAAAATGCCTGGCTCTGTCGCTCCAATTTCACTAGTAACATTGGCAATTGGTGGAAGGAGGATTTGAATATTCAGGGTACCAAGATGTACATGCTACAACAGAGACTAAAACACATTAAATCCAAACTTAAGGACTGGAACAAAAAATAATTTGGGGATATCATCAAGGCCAGAATGAGTACTGAACAAAAACTCCAGGAAATCAATTAGATCAACATCACAGAGGGCTTCAATGAGGAAAGACAGAACCTAACTAATTCTCTGCAGGAAGAATGGGAGGAGTGTTGCCTACAAGAGGAAACATTTTGGAGATAGAAATCCAGAATTCAATGGATCAAAGAGGGAGAAAGGAACATTAAGTTCTTCCACAAATCCACTTTGGCCCACAGGGCACATAACAGAATCATAAAGCTAAAAGATTCTCAAGGTAGGGAGCTTGTCGCACACAAGGACATCGAATCAACCCTAGTACAACACTTCTCTGACATTGCAAAGGAGCCTATGGAAGACAGATCTAGGTTCATTGATAAGATCACCCAGCACATTCCCAGGTTTTTCACCAGCGAGTACAACCATAATCTCAACAGGCCAGTCTCGGAAGAGGAAGTCAGTGAGGTGATCAAGGAAATGCAAAATGGAAAAGCACCAGGCCCAAATGGTTTCAATGTTGATTTCTTCAAATCCTGTTGGGATACAGTCAAACAGGACATCCTAGAGGTGGTGGAAGACTCAAGACAACACAAAAAGGTTTTGAAAGTTCTAAATGCGACCTTTATAGCTTTAATCCCCAAAAAGAAGAATGCTATTACTCTGAATGGGTTTAGGCCCATCGCCTTATGTAATGTGGTGTATAAAATCATCTCCAAAGTGATAGCCAATAAACTCAAGCCACTGCTACCTTCGCTCATCTCAGAAGAGCAAACATGCTATGTGGAAGGAAGACAGATTCTCAACAACATCATCCAAGCACATGAGGTGGTACACTCTCTCAAAAGCAACAAGCAAGCAGGTATGATCATTCACTTGGACCTTGCGAAGGCATATGAAAAACTCAACTGGTCTTACATTAGATCCATTCTAGAAGTCTATGGCTTTAACCAAAATTGGATTAGATGGGTTATGGCACTAGTCACCTCGACTAGTTTCTCCATTATGCTTAATGGAGCTCCCTCTAACACTTTTACACCCTCCAGAGGGCTTAGACATGGTGATCTGCTTTCTCCCTTCCTCTTTGTCCTCATGATGGAAGGGCTTGGTAGGGAAATCAAATTGGCAAATGTTGAAGGTAGGATTCAGGGGATCAATCTCACCCAGGATGGGGAGGCTAGCACTCATCAACAATTTGTGGATGATACTATGATGCAGGGTGTACCCATAGTTAGGGAGGCAAGGGAAATCAAAGAGATCTTAAATGATTTCACTATGGCAACAGGCACATGTTGGGTGTGGAGCCTGATTATCTTCTATATTCAAAAGTACCACCACATTGGACCCCAGTTCAAAATGGGGGCCGCAACGCCGCCCGTAAAATATTCGTTGCAGGGGGGTCCAGGGGGGGGGCGGCTGCGACCTTTGGGAGCCCCCTCTGGCGGGGGGTTTCGGGGGCAGCACCCCCGAAGCTAAAAACAACTGTAAAATTGCCTTGTAAAAGTATAGTAATTTCTAGTCAATCTTGGCCGTTCATTAGGCGGATGATCTGACGGTAGAACTTATGTTTAGTTTAGGGTTTTTTGCCCTAGAAGGCAACCCCTCTCTTTGTATGAGGGCATTGTATTTGAGGCAGTGATAGATGTGTATTCCGTGTGAGCGAGAAACAGAGAGGTGAGACTGTGAGAGAAAACAGAGGATATTACAGCGGCTTTGCTGTAGGTTGTGTCTCTTCATTTTGCTGGATAATTAAAAGGAAGGACTGGCTGTTCGAGGTGGACGTAGCCCAAATTGGGTGAACCACGTATATCTGTGTCTCTCTTGTTTTGTGCGTTTTCTGTGTTTATATTTCTGCAATATTTTATGTGTTCCATTGCTCCGTAATATATAATTTTCTAACAACTGGTATCAGAGCCGAAGGTCTATTTGGCTGATAAACCCGCAGGAAAGAAGGGTTCCTAGTTCGAGTGGGAGCAATGGCGGAAGATGGTAAGTTTAGGGTCGAGAAATTTAACGGCCAAAACTTCTCGCTGTGGAAGATGCAGATGGAAGATTATCTGTATCAGAAAGATCTATACCTACCATTGGGCGGGAAAACAAAGAAGCCGACGGATATGGACGATGAAAAATGGAACATTCTCGATAGAAAGGCACTCGGAACAATACGGCTGTGCCTTGCAGCGTCAGTCGCCTTCAACATTTCGAAGGAAACAACGATAGAGGGTTTGATTAAGGCGTTGGAGAAACTATATGAAAAACCCTTGGCCTCAAAAAAGGTATTTCTTATGAAACAGTTATTTAATATGAAGATGTCGGAAGGTGGATCTGTTGCAGATCATTTAAATGATTTTAATACTGTTACAATTCAATTATGTTCTGTAGGGGTAAACTTTGATGATGAAGTTAGAGCTCTGTTATTCTTGTGCTCATTACCAGAAAGTTGGAATGGTTTGGAAATGGCCATTAGTAACTCCGTTTCTGGATCTAGTACTTTAAAGTTTGATGATGTTGTCGGTGCTATCCTTAGCGAGGAAATGCGACGGAAAAGCTCCGGTGAGACATTGGGAAATGCTTTGAGTGCAGAGTCTAGAGGAAGAAAAATGGAAAGAGGAAAGAGCTCAGGATATCGCAGTAAATCAAGGAAAGACAGATCCAAGTCCAGATCGGGGAGAGTGTGCTGGAAATGTGGAAAGAAAGGACACCTAAAAAAAGACTGTAGATCTCGGAAGGGAAAAGAAGGAGATTCACAACAAGAAAACAATCACGAAGCAAATGTGACAGATGAGGTGTTACAAGATGCTTTGATTCTTTCTTTCGAAAATATTACTGATTCCTGGGTGGTAGATTCAGGGGCCTCATTCCATGCCACACCTGATAAGAAATACTTTCATAACTATGTTCAAGGAGATTTTGGACAAGTTCATTTGGGTGATGATAAACCCTATAAAATTGTTGGAATGGGTAAGGTTCTTGTAAAATAGCTGAATGGAAACCAATGGCTACTAAAGGAGGTAAGGCATGTTCCAGATCTAAAGAAAAATCTGATTTCAACAGGCCAGTTAGGCGGTGAAGGTTGTGTGACAACTTTCACAGATAAAGCTTGGAAGGTCACCAAAGGAGCCCTGGTAATAGCAAAAGGCGAAAAGGTTGGTACATTGTATTTATGCAATGGTATTTCTAACTCTGTTAATGCTTTAACTTCCAAAGGAGCAGATGCAGCATTATGGCATCATAGGCTTGGAGACATGAGTGAAAAAGGGATGAAGGTTCTTCACTCAAGAAATTTGTTGCCGGGTTTGAAGAATGTTGATTTGGACTTCTGTGAGAATTGCATTTATGGAAAACAGAAGAGAGTCAGATTTCTCAGAGTTGGGAAAGAAAAGAAGAATGAAAAATTGGAGCTTGTGAATATAGATGTATGTGGACCTGCTCAGGTATCATCTCTCGGTGGCTCTCGTTATTATGTTACTTTTATTGATGATGCAACTAGAAAAAGTTGGATTTATTGTATTAAGAATAATCTGATGTATTTGATACTTTTAAGAAATGGAAAGCTTTGGTTGAGATTGAGACAGGAAAGAAATTGAAGTGTCTTAGATCAGACAATGGAG